>DF363431.1:5238-33812 GCA_000787875.1 Solanum virginianum
GATCGAGAATATGATGTCGGATATTCAATATTATAATAGATTTTGGGGTATATTCAATTTACGATTATGGGCATTTTCGAAGTAAATTTTGGGGCATTTTAGTTACTCTAAGTTAGACTATAGATTAAATAGATTAGGAAAGGATCTTCGGTCTTTGTTCTTTATATTAGTCTACTTTAGTCTAAAAATAACCAACCAAATGAAATGTTATCCCTTGTTCCAAATATTTGAGCCTTACATGAACAAATTCTTTTTAAACACCTAATAACTTAGCCTTGTCCAGTGATAAACCTTGAAATTGGCCCTAGTCTCTCCTTGAGCATTGTAAACCTTGATTGAGGCAAAAATCCTAAGTTGAGGGTGGCCACCCAAAAGTTCCCCAGTTTGAGGATAGATATTGTGTACATTGATATAGGCTAAAAGCCTGAGTTAATGGTGGTCAGTGTAGGGGTAAAACTACAGAAATAAGAAGGTGGGTTGGGAATGAGGAGAAAAAGAAGAAAATCATGTACTGGGCGTAAGGAAAAGAAAAGATGCCTTCAGTTGAGCTTTTAAAAAAAAAGCAAAATGAAGTGTAAAAATGAGGCAAAAGCTGAAAAATGAGAAGAAAACACCAGGGAAAGCTTAAATGTGGAAAAAAGGAGAATAAGTTGAAAATATCAGAGTTGGTGAGGTCAAAGTGATGAAAAATATGGTTCAAGGATGTCCTTTAGTTACTATTTTTCCAAAATGACATACAAAATCCCTCTGAACCTATGTTACAAGCCTAGAAAGTCCTAAAGTGATCTTAGTCCAGCTAGTTAAAAGTCTGGACCATAAGTATATGGGCAAGCCTATAGTGTTAGACATTATGCATGAATATCTATTGTGAGAATGAATGTGTTTGCACAGTCCCATGGTTAATTTTGAAATCATCATTGAGTGTTTTATTTGGGACTTCTTTCTATGAGGGCACTTGCATTGCATTGTTAGCATTTGACTTGTTGAGTGATTGTGGACTGATGATGTTCCCTTGCTTGTGACAGTTATGTTTTCAAATGCACCAATGTGCTTGGGTTTGCTAAATAGCTATTTGATTCTATTTTGAAAAGTTGGTCTAGGTACTTGAGTTTGAATTGAATGTGATACATGCCATTGGGTTGAGGTTTGTGTTTTGCTATACTCTCTATATAGATTGAGTCATTGCTTAAGGACAAGCAATAATTTTATGTTGAGGGTGTTGATGTGTTGTCAATATATAACACATTTAATGCCTAAAACTTTGGATTTTGTGTGTTCTCAATGCGACATTTATGATTTTTATGTGTTTTGTGCTTAGTTTTGAAGGAAAGTAGGTTGGCATAATTTTTGGGGAAAATTGCAAACTTTTTGGTTTTTGATGGTTTACAAGAATCTCTATGAGTCGTAGAGCATACTATGAGTTGTAGAATGGGGTTTCGTGAAGATTTCCAGTGAAGGATGAAAGTCTAAAGTTCATCCATACGAGACCTCTATACGAGCATAGATCACTTTATGAGTCGTATAGTGAGGTTTCGTGTAGATTTCCAGAGATGGAGCTGATAATAATGATGAAGTCTATGACTCATAAATCAGTCTACTACTCGTAAAGAGGATTCATAGCAGTGAAGTCAAAAATTCAAGAAGCTGAACACAAAACACTGATTATATAATGTAAACCAAATTATGAGTCATAACTGCATGTTGTAAAAAGTCATTGATCAGTCTTTCTAATTTTTTAGGGACTTGTTCATAAATACTATAAATAGTAAATTTTAGGTTATTATTTAGAGGAAGACATTATAGAACATCATTAGAGAGAGAACTTTTAAGGTTTTGTACTTGGAGACTTAATATTGGAGAGGAGAATACACTTGTAGATTTATTGTATCTTTCAATCTTGTGATTCTCAATATATTTGGGGTTGTCTTGTTCTTCAATCCAATTGGGTAAATGATCAATTATGTTTTCTCAAAATTTATAGTTTCTTCATCAACCCATATCATGAGTAGCTAAATCCACAACTTTGGGTTGTGAGAACCATAAAGATCTAACCAAATAAACCTACATAATTTGCAATTCCAGGAATAGGTATTTACATGTATTAATCAATTCTCTTCATATTGCATGTTTTCTAGTGGTGGCCAACATTAGAACTTACCTAGTGTTACCTTCCTGATCCAGGTGGTAATGAATAGAAAAAAAGATTGATTAACAAGATTCAATAATGTGTTCTCATCTAATCAGCAGAACTGGGCTAATGGGAAGTTGACTGGGACTATGGTTAATGGTTAGTATTTCACACTATGTAGATAGGCCAAGTCACATAGTGAAATTCATCTCTCATCTGAACCAAAGGGTTTGGTGAACTAAATTATCGTCCTCCAAGTTATACTTTAGTCGATAATTGAGTAATCCGGGGATGTTGAGTTAGTGAATCATGGGGAACACAATACCCTAGTTGCTCTCCATTATTGACTGTCTCCCATTTTAGTTAGTTTCATTTAATTTCGTATCAATCATTTTAAATCCCCCTCTTTGGGGAATTGAGTCATTTAATACTTGAAATGTTTATTAGTATATTGATTTGGAAGGTCACCATATTCTTTATGGAACTTTATCCTCTAAAAGAGAGGTGTAACTTGGGCGTGATCACACACCTTCTTTTCATTTCCAAGAACTATGAATCCTTTTGGTTGCTCCATATAGATCTCTTCCTCGAAGTCTCCATTTAATAAGGTTGTTTTGATATCCATTTGATGAATTTCTAGACCATATAGTAGCTAATGCTATTAACATTCGAATTGGCATGATTCTAGTTGCCAATGAGTACATTATGTGCTGTCAAAATACAACACTTGATTTTTAAAACTTAAAATTTTGTGTGTTCTCAATGGGATGTTAGTTAGTTTTATGTGTTTTTTTGTGTTATGTTGCAGGATTCTAGTGTTGGCCTTGATTTTAGGAAACAATACAGAAGTTGCTGATTTTTTATATAGCACGAGACCCTTTACAAGTCATACTTCATTCAACGAATCATGAAGTGGTTTCATGGACAATTCTAGTAAGGGCTAATTTTTCAAAGTTAATTCTATTAACATTCAAATGGGTTGTGGATTAATTTATGAGTCATAGAACATGATTCATGCCGTGAGGATCAGAGATTGAGACTTTCTAAAGATTCATCAGACAAAACACTCTAATGGGTCATAAACCACTTTACGGGTCATAGAAGGGGTGTCCTAGACTTGAAGTCTAGTTTTCCAGCAGCACTGTACGAGACCCCAATTATGGGTCATGGAACGCAATATGGCCCGTAAATATGTTCGTGAAGTGTGAAGACTCGATTATCCTATTATGTTTAGGACTTGTATTTTAAACATTATAAATAGAGTTTTTAGGTTATTTTTCATAAGTTTACATATAGTACATGGAGAACTTGAGATTTAGAAGAAAAAATAGTGAGATAACATTAGAGAGTTTTAAGAACACTTGTTCTTTGATTTCATCTTTAATCTTGTGATTTTCTTTAAAGTTGGATTTGCTTGTTCTTAATTCTTTTATGTAAGTTCTCTATTATTTTATTCCAATACATAAGTCTTGCATCTACACAAATCATGAGTAGATAAATCCACAACTAGGGTTGTGGGAACCATGAAGAACTAACAAGGTAATACTGGATAATCCATAATTCTTGAAAAGTGTGCATACATGCATCAATTAATTCTCTTTGATTTGCATGTTTTCTAGTGATGGCCAACATTAGAGCCCACCTAGTATTACTAATTGGACAAAGGTAGTAATAAATATAAAAAGAGATTAGTTAATAGAATTCGATTGATGTGTTCTCGTCTAATCAACCAAACTGGCCCAATGAGAGGTTGTGCTGGGACTTATAGGCAAGGGTTAGTAATGTACACTACATAGATAGGCCAAGTCATATAGTGAAATTTGCCTCTCTCCTAGACCAAAGGGTTTGGTGAACTTAACTTACCGTCCTGCATGTTACACAATAGAAAAGAATTAGGTTATCTGATGATACTAAGTTATGGAATTATGGGGAACACAATACCCTAGTTTCTCCCCATATTGATTTCATTCTTTTGTTAGTTAGGTTTACTTTTCCATTGATTATTGCAAAGCCTCCACGCCCCCCCCCCCACAATGATAACTTTATCCTAAAAAAAGAGGTGTAACTTGGGCGACATCAAGATTTTGGTGCCGTTCTAGGGAATATGGGTAGACTTAGGTAATTCATAGTGATTTAGTTATTAATCCCTATTTTGCACATTTTACAAGTTTTGTTGTTTTTGTTTCTTTGCAGAGTGTAAGTGTAGTGTATGCCCGAAACACAAAGTCGAGGTAGACCCTTGACTTTATTTGACCAAGAGATCCATAGAACATTGAGCAGAATGGCTAAGATAACACCAAAAATGCAGTTAATTCAACTCTAGATAGGAACGAGAATGAGAATGTTGATCATGAGAACCCACCTTCTCTTGAGGATATTGCTCCACAGCCACAGGATTTTAATGCCAATACTTATCAGTGGAACTAATACAGGCTGAATCCTATGGCTTTGGAGGTGTCTAGAGCTTTGTGTTGCCACCACTACCGGCTAACACAAAGTTCATAGTCTCAAGTAGGTTGCTTAAGATGTTGCAGAACCACAGATTGTTTGTGGGCTTACAATTGGAGGATCCTTATAGCGATCTACACAACATTGCATTCGTCTGCAAAAGTATAATGGGAGCAAAGATTCTATCTATAGATGCTATAGGACCTCGTGTCTTCCTATTTTCTGTTACTGGTAATGTAGCTATGGCTATCTGACCTCCCACAGAGTTCAATCACTAGTTGGGTTGAATTACAAAAGGCCTTTTTGGAGAGGTACTTCCCTAGATCGAAAAAGCTCAAGATGAAAGATCAGATCAACAACTTTGACCAACTTCCTGGTGATTCGATCAATACTACATGGGAGCAGTTCATTAAGTTCTTAAGGAGTGTCCTAAACTACAAGATAGTTGATGATACCTTATTGAAGATATTCTACCATGCCCTTGATGAGAACAGTCAGGCTTATTCTGACACTATCATGAGGGGCATTTTCTTAGATCATCTATTCGCAAGGATTGCAGAAAGGATGGAAAGAGTGGTCAAGTCATATTCAGTATTAATCAAAAAATTGAGTCATATTCTGTTGCTATCAAACAGCTTGAGCAACAGATTGGTCAAGTATCGACCCAACTCCATCAGCGTCAGAGGGAAACACTGCCTAGCAACATAGTTCAAAACCCTAAGAAAGAAGGGTAGTGCATGGTGGTTACTAATTGTGGTGGCAAGAGCACCATTTATCCTCCCATGCTAGTTGATGAGGATGATGTTTGAGATGAGACAATTGCGGCCAAAGATGTAAACGTAGAAGATAATTCTGGAAAAGATGGGGTGAGTGAAGCAGCTAATGTGCCATAGAAGTTGAAGCCCATTCCTAAGTCTCCTCCTCTCTTCCCTCAAAGAATTAAAAAGAGGGAGGAGGAAGGAAAGTTTAAGCATTTTCTCTTCATGCTGAAATAACTCTCCATTAATAGCTTTCTTATTGAGACATTGGAGAAGATGATAGGGTATGCAAAGTACATGAAGGACCCGGTTAATGAGAAGCTCACTATAAGTCAGTTGCTCTCCCAAGAGCTTTAGCAAAGCAGTGTTATTACTACAAGGTCATTCATTTAGAAGTGATAAGATCCCGGTGCTTTCACCATATCTTACACCATTTGAGATGTGGAGTTCCCAAGGGCACTATGTGATTTAGGTGCTAGCCTTACTTTGATACCCCTTGTGGTCTTCAAGAATCTAGGATTAGGAGCCCCTACTTAGATGAGCATGCGGTTATTGATGGCTGGTGGCATAGTAAAGAAGCCTATGGAGATACTATATGATGTGCGGGTTAAAGTTGAGAAGTTTTTATTCCCCAAAGATTTTGTGATCCTAGATGGTGAAGTCCATTTCAACATCCTAATCATCTTGGAAAGTTGCTCCTGGAAACTGGGCGAGCACTAGTGGACATGAAAGCTGGTGAACTTGGTTTCAGATTGAACAACGAAGAAGTTGTCTTCAATATCTATCAATCTATGAAGCGGCCAAATGATTTGAAGAGTAAAGTCGTGGCTATTATTGAAGTCTGAGTAACCAATTTGTTCAAGTCGTGTCGCAATAACAAATCAGGCGCTACTTGGGAGGTATCCTAAGGTCTTTAATGTAATAGTGTACTTGTACCTTTATTTTTAGTTTTTGGACTCGTAAGCAGTTTATTTTCTTGTATTATAGTTGTAATTTTGTACATTGGGATGTTGCATATAGGGTAAAAGTATGTTATATGAAGAATATGTAGGTACATGGCTAAGTCAGCCACTCTTGGCTGAGAAGGGAATCAGGATGTGCCTCTACGACTTGTTTTACATGTCGTAAACCACTTTTTTGACTCATATACCATCTCGTAGACATTTTCAAAAAGAAAAAAGTTGTGCATTCCAATCCACGAGCCAACTTTACGATTTGTAGATAAACCTACGGGTCGTGAATGAGACTCATGCACCCCAAGTAAATTTTCTAAAATTTTTCAAAATGTTGTGGTCTCTATGACCAAATTTACGAGTTGTAATTCATTTTACAACTCATAGACTGGTCTGTGAATCCCAATCCTAAAAATTAGTGTTTGGATGTTCTACGAAACCATATTCCATAAGTCGTAAAACACTCTACGGCCCGTAATAGGGGTTTTCGAAAGTCCAGGCCCATCATATTTCAGTTGACCAGGTCAAGGTATAAATAATGGGGTTAAATTATTTTGACCCCATTTAAAAGATAAATTACAAAATCACCGGGTCAACCCCACTCCCAAGAATTTTTTACCACCAACGACAATCGTAAGTCCATTTTCTAGCAAGACTTTCTGATGACCTAGGGTTTTAGTGCCTCTTCACCTCCTTCATCTTCTACAATCTAGTCACACAACTTGGTAAGTTTTTGATTAATCAAACACCATTAAATTTGCCTATGTTTGTATAATTAAATTGAAAATCATGTTGGGAATGGTGGATTAGACACAAACCCATATGTGAAATTGACATGTTGATAATTGAATTATGGTTGCCCATGTTTGGATATATGTCTAAGTCTAGAATTAGATGTTGTTGCCTTGATAGTATGATATGAATAATATGTTTGGCACCTATTGAATCACCCATCATATATGATGAAGTGATTGTGTGTGTAATTTGGTGGGCGCCCAAGTTACACCTCCTTTTTAGAGGATAAAGCGGTCGCTGTCAAGATATAAAACCTAATAAAGGATAGGGTTGATCCCACAGGGAATAGGTGGACTCAAGAAAATTCATCAATTTGCAATCCGAGTAATTAACCAACTTAATTCCCCAAAAGAGGGGGTTTGCAATAATCAATAAGGAAAGTAAACTAACTAATTATTACAAGAGAAAAGTTAACAATAGAGAGCAACTAAGGTATTGTGTTCCCGATGAATCCCCAACTCAGTATCACCGGAAAACCTACTTCTTGTCTAGTGTATAGCATGCAGGATGGTAATTGAAGTTCACCAAGCCCTTTGGTCAAATATGAGAGGTGAATTTCATTGTGTGACTTGGACCATCTCGATACTATGCATTACTAACCATTACCTATTAGTCCCAGTATAACCTCCCATTGGCCCAGTTAGGTTAATTAGACGAAAACACAATAATCAAATCCTCTTAATTAATCCATTTTCCTATTTATTACTACCTTGGTCCAATTAGTAACACTGGGTGAGTTCTAATGTTGTCCACCACTAGAAAACATACAAAACGAAGAGAATTAATTAATACATGTATATACACCTTCCAAGAATTGTGAATTATCTAATTTTAATTTGTTAGTTCTTCATGATTCCCACAACCCTAGTTGTGGATTTAGCTACTCATGCTAAGTGTAGATGTTGAAATCATGAACGGAGAAGACATAATTAAACACATACAAAATAGATTTATGAACACACAATCCAATGTCAATTAGAATCACAAGCTTTAAGATCAAATTCAACCACAAGTATTCTCAAAGATTCTCTCACAATTTTCTCTCTCAAAATATTCAATTCACTGGGTAGTAGGTGAAAACTTATGAACAAATACCTAACAGACCTATTGATAATAATTAAAAATCAAATCTTAGAAAAATAGGAAAACTAGTCGGCATGCCATACAAAAGCACATTATGGCCCATATTGAGGTTTACGACCCGTAATTGGGGTCTCATATTCAGTTGCTAGAATTTTGGACTTCAACTCTTCGACACCCCTCTAAGACTCGTAAAGTGGTTTACGACCCATAAAGGGGGTCTCATCTGATGAAATTCCTTCAAGTCCAAGTCTCTGATCCTCAAGGAATGAATCCTCTTGTACAACTTGTAAATTCTTCTGCTAGTCTGTATGTTCATAGAATGAACTACAGAAATTAGTCTCTTATTGGAAATCTTCACGAAACCTGCCTATGTCCCGTAGGATGGTCTACGACCTGTAGAGGGTCTCACAAAACAAAAAAAACCAGCGACTTCTACAATTCTCCCCAAAATAATGGCCAAGCTGTAATCTTGCAAATATAAACACAAAACACATATAATCCACTAACATTTCATTGAGAACACACAAAATTTCAAGTTTTAAGCATCAAAAGGATTGTATTTTGGCAGCAAATCAACACCCTCAACTTAAAATTTTTACTTATCCTTAAGCGATGGACTCAATATATATAGACAATACAGTAACACACAAACATCAACTCAATGGCATACATCACATATATCTCAGACTCAAATAACCACAACAACTTTTCAAAATAGGATAAGATAGCTATTTAGCAAACTAATACAAACTTGTGCATGTGACAACACAGCTATGATAAGCAAGGCAGTATCAACAATCCACAATCAGTGAATAAGCCTAGTGCTAACAATGCAATGCAAGTGCCCTTACAGAAAGAAGTCTCATATTCGACACTCAATGATGCTTTCATATTTAACCTAGGGACTATGCGAAAACACTCACCCTCATAAAAGATATTCACGCATAATGAATAATACCATAGGCTTACCCCTGTACTCATTACTCAAACCTTCAACTAACTGGACTAGGATCACTTTAGCACTTTCTAGGCTTGTAATGTAGGCTCAGAGGGCTTTGGTATGATATCATGGGAGAGTAGTGACTAAAGGCCCTCCTTGACACTGTGTTTCTTTGCACTTTTTCCCTACCAAACTTTGCTATTTTCACCTTATTCTCCTTTCTCCTATATTAATGCTTTACAGAGTGGTTTCTTTTCATTTTTATGCATTTTGCCTTGTTTTTACAGTTTATTTTGTTTTTTAGCTCACATTAAGGAATCACTTATTTATCTTGCACCCAGTACATGATTTTTCTCTTTTTCTTTGTATTTCTAACTTACCCCCTTATTTTTATGTCTCACCCTTACACCAGCCACTTTTAGCTCAGGCTTTTGGCCTGTGTAGAGGTGCACAATATCCATCCTCCAAACCAGGGGCACTTTTGGTAGCCAACCTAAACTTAGGCTTTTTGCCTCAGTGAAGGTGCATAATGTTCAAGGAAAGACCAGGGCCAATTTATGGGCTTACAACTAACAAAGGTAGTTAATCAGGTGCTTTCAAAGAATAGGTACATGTCAGGCTCAAACAGGAACAAAAGATTATATCATCCTTTTGGTCGGTCATTTTTAGGCTAAAGTGGACTTATTTCCGAACAATGGCCTAAGATCCTTTCCTAAACCAATTAATCTACAATCTAACATAGAGTAATAGAATAAGTTCTAAATTAGCACAAAACTTATTCATTTAGCAAATTATGCTCGCACTCACATGGCACTGCATTCATTGTCAAGAAAAGACTCCCAGATCATGCCTTTTATCTCAATACACCCTCACTTAACAGAACAAATATTGTCACACACCTAAACTTGCATGGTTGTTATTTAACCACTTAATCAAAAATTTTGGTGGGTATCATTTTTTAAACAAAACATAAAAACATATTATATGCCATAAGTATTGGTACTATATGCTACAAATAATATCTAAACATCCTGAATATGTTGGCTCAATGGAAATTAAATATCCACAGGGAAAAAAACACAAGAAAGAAAACCCCAGGATCAAAATATGGGGTAGTTATGGACCCAAGCTACTCATACTTCACTGAGGCCTATAATTAGCCATACCCCCCATTGAAAAAGATATGCATTGTCTCCAATGAACAAAATCAAGACAAAATAGAACATAAGGGGTCAAAAACATACTTTGGCGTCTAAGCTTCAGTGTGTGGATAAGTCTGGCCACCCTCCTCCTACGAGGTGGTATGCATAGTAGTGGTACTTTATCCAGAGGGGCCAGCACCCCTCACCTACTCCATCTCTTGAGCTCACCTCATCTTCTCATCATGTCTCGATCTTCTCTCAAAGAGCTCAAGCTCCTCCTCCTCCGTGAACCTCGCACGTACGCATCTCTCATCTGGTTTATCATCCTCTATGAGAAGTCCCTTCCTATAGGAAGGTTGGATAGGCTCCTCTAGAGTAAACAAATCAAATATTACCACATATGGTAGTGCAACCAATGCTGCTAGTGTTGATGTCAAGTCAGCTCAGAGCTGCTGATCTCCATCTGGAAAGTAATGGTATGTGGTGCAAGAATAGTAATAGTGGGCTCCTTTTCCTCAACTACCTAGGACTATGGGGGTCTCTTCCCAGTAGTTACAGCAGTAGTAGTAGTGGTAATCTCAAAACCCTCATATGGTGGCGCTGCTGTGAACATCTCAGGCATAGGTGGAAGTTGTGCCTGCCGGAGTGCCATTGGGTTCTCTTCAGCCTTGATCAAGTTGGGATCCAAAGTACGCTGGGCCTCAATCATCTAGTCTAGCTAATGTAGTGTCTCCGCCCTCAACTCTATACAGAACATATAAATCAAGTGTGAGAATGAGATGGAGGTTGACCTCTTCAGTGCAGCCTCATGAATCTACTCAGCAATAAGGTGGACCCAATCAATCTCACAGCCAACTAAGATGCTGGCGACCAAAATCACATACTCTAGCATAAGAGTATTATCAGCAAGTGTCGACCGAATGCGTAAACGAACAATCGCCCACCAAAACTTGGCGGGGAAGTTGAGCAAAGCCTTGACAATAGGTATAACCACCTAAGGCTAGGGTCTAGACGTGATATGGCGAATGAGAAGTCTGAAGAATACCCAAACAAGCCTCTTGATCGTAATATGCACACATCCTTGGTTCCAAAAGTAAAACAGACATAACAAGATTTGAATGTAAAAGGGAAATCGAGACTAAGGGAAATGTATTTCATAAATATAGAATCATAAGACAAGTCAACCTGATAGTAAGAATACTTAAGATCTAACAAAACCTCTACATATAGAATGGGGTAGGGGCCAAGACACTCCTCGGGCTCACCCTCATAGTAATAAGTATTCAACAAAGAGAAAGTCTTTATATAGCATGAAATAAATAGATATTGTCCTCAGAGTTGAGGACTCACCAAATTGCTTCAAAAGATCATACTAGCCACGTGGAGAAGGGGGATGATCAAATGGAGCTCCGGTCCCTATATGGTGATATCATGTAGGCATAAGGGATGGATTAGTACTTTTGAATGTACTAAGTATGCGGGATGCAATGCAACAAAGATAAAGGCCAATGAATCAAAATGCATAAGATATAGACAATAGATACAATCTCAATATGTCATGTATGATCAATGCTTTAAGTAAACATGCTTGTAAAACAATTAACTTGCATATTATCTATAACATACAAATATGGGAGGAGACCTTAACCAACATACACCAAGTAGGTACAACTTGGAATCCAAGGCATGACACCCCCTCGACATAGGTGGATGGGCATGACAACCCTTAGCTAGGTGTGGTCAACTTGCCAAGGTGATCCAAACATGTGCAATTCGAGGCATAACACCCCCCGAGTAGGTGAAACAACTAGATGGATCCACTAGTAAGCAAAGGTAAAGTATCCTATGGTGGTACAAAGTTTAGAAACTAAAGACTTTGTATAAGGAGCCTATAAGTCAATTTCCTAGCTAAAGTACTCAATCTGTGCTAAGTCTAATCCCATAGAATACCTGAAATAATCATATATTATATAATTTGTAAGAAATATAGAAGCATGACATGAGTAGCTCTTAAGACATGCATGACCTCTAATGGTGAGCCTAACTTGAACATGAGAGTAAACAATCATACATGAACCCTTTCTTAAACATGAAGGGCTCACAAGAGGTACAAATCTTGAAATAGGGCACAACTTCATACTTGTAAAATCATAGACATTTTCATAAATCTAAAACATGCTTGGAAGCCCTTATTCATCATAAAGACATTTGGCTTGTAAATCATGTAAATAACTTGAGAATTCTTGACATGACATTTTATCAAATACTTGGTAGGCATATGATACTTATTCAAATTCATGCAACTCAAGAGTACAACAAAATTAGTAAATGAATTCAAAATCAACCCACCAACATTGTAGTAAAACCCCAAATTGGGTATCATGAAATCCATCTCAAAAGTTCGTCACAATTCATAGCTTTCATAGTTTAAATCATGCATAGTCTCAATAGACAAAGATCAACTCACAGTATAATGCTAAAATAGATATTCATGCATAATCCACAATACTAGGTAAAACCTCAACATAAAACATACTCATATTTCATGATAGAAGATACCCATTGGTAATGCAACTCAAAATCATGCAATTTTCATAAAATAGGAAAGTTGGATTCCATGTGTGAAAGGACCCAATGGATGAAACCCACATACCTTAAACTTGAGAATTTCTTAAGGTAAACTTGTAGGAGACTTGAAGTTTGGATTGATTTCTTGAGATCCAAAGTGAGCTTGAAATCCTTGGATTTGAATGAGAATTTTTTTGATTAAGTGTTAAAGAGGTTTTAGACAAGATTTTGGTGAGTTATATAGTTGAAAATGGCTAAGTATATGAGATTTCATGTTTAAATAGGCATGGGGCTACGAACCTAATGCCCTTGGCCGAGATAGAAAAACCAAGGAAAATCTTACACTGGTACGCATCCTTGGCACAATGCGAAACCAACACGAGGCAACATTTGAATTGCTCCACATCCCTAATGCGTCATAGCCAGGCACGGATGCTCTCTGGAAATCAAAAATTTATGAAAATTATTTTTGGCGATGGGTTTTCTAAAATCTGAGTTATACCTATTTCTCACTTAATTTTGCCCCTGATCGAGAATACAAAGTTGAATTTTTAAAATCACGCATAGATTTTAAGATATATGAAAATTACAATATTGGGCATTCTGTAGTTATATGTGGGGAGTTTCAATAGGCTCCAAGTGAGTGGCGACCCATACAGGTTCCAGACCCTACTCAGCCATATATGTAGCCACCCATCTCATCAACGTGGCTCGGCACTCAGGATCTTTCATCACAAGTTGATCCCTAGTCTCCCCCACCTTGTAGTCAAACTTTGCTGTAGATCTAGGGGCAAGAAACTCGGGACCAAATAACATACGGTGGATGGTAGCCTAAGATACATCCACCCATTGGCCCCTCGATCAGTCTGCGTTAAGTGAGGGGGTTCTTCCCCTTGGAAAGAGTGAGCTAGATGGTGGCTACATAAAAGGTATAGAACTTCCTCACCTTGGTCAGGGGGTATCATCCAAGAGATCCGAATCAGCCACTCGATCTCGTATCTGATAATCATGTCTTGGAGGCCGAGGACACAATCAAGTCTGTCAGTGATGAATCCTGGCTCCTCATAAATAGAGCGGGCTCACTTACCCCACTCTCTCGATTGTGTCCCCTCTATATATATCTCCCGCATGCCCTCGATGCACCACTGGCTAGTGAGAGCATTTTGTGTAGATGATGTTGATTAGGGTGCGACGGACGACTCTACCTCTGATCTTTCCTCAGAGCTGAACTCCTCTCTAGATGGAGTCATTTGTGGTTGCCCGCTCTCGTCATTACCTTCATCCTCAAACTGGGGATGCGAACAAGAGATTGAGTATGCCTAGCTTTGGCAGTGGCTCTGGTATGTGGTTTGGCCGCTTTTGGATCCAAGCTGACATCTAGCACCTGTAGTCTGCTCATTATCTGAAGGTGCATCACTGAGCATTCTCTACATAGCTCAAATCTCATTGCGTTTTGCTTTTGGGGCCATGGTGCCTGAAACATAAACATATACGCATCCTTATTAACCCCAACAATTCAAAATTGGAATTCAAAAAATTAACTGAGTTGAACTGCAAAAGGGTTTTATGAAAGCACCTTTATGGTCCATAGTGGATACTATGAGCCATAAAGAGCCTTGTAAACTAGGGGCCCAAACAATTTTTGTTACTGGAAGAATTTACGAATATAGACTTGGTTATAGAGAATTTCAGTGGGTAATTAATTCCAGGCAGGGATCTATGAGACCTTTTTGCAAGCTTGTCACGACCCAAGCCTAGGGTCTAGATGTGACATGGCGAATGGGGAACCAGAAGAAACCCCAAACAATCCTCTTAACTTGTCATTACACATAATTGGTCGTGGAGGAAGCATACAAAACATCAAAGAACAAGAATAGGGAAAGGGACTAAGGGAAAATCTTTCACAATATCATAATCAAGAGAAAAGAATCAAGATCATTTCATAAATACATAACATATCTGACAACCACCTCTACTACATAGATAAGAGAGGGGGCGAAGCAAAAAGCAACCGGGCTCACCCTCATAGTCAAATATAATATAAAGAAAAGTGTCTCAATACATAATAAGAGAGAGTATAGACTAAGGTCCCCAAAGTAGAGGACTCACCAACCAATTTCAATAAGACCGAACTAGCCACGTGGAGGAGGATGATCAACTTGGGCTTTGGTTCCTACTTGGTGATATCATGTAGGCAAGAGTATGCGTTAGTACATTTGAAGGTACTAAGTATGTAGGATGCAATGTAACAATAGATAGGCATCATAATCAAAATGTATAGTATTAAGCAATAGGCATAATATAATAATATGGCATGTATGATCAATGCTTAAGTAAAACATACTTAAATAACTCATACTTATAAAGGATATCATATGTGTAGAAGAGATCAAGCTAGCTATTCAAGGTACAAACCCCTTGGTTGTTGTGTGGTATAAACCCCTCACATGGTTGATGATAATCATACTTATCAACACAATAGCAAAGTACAAACCTATCAGATGGTTGATGAGTACAAACCCCCACCATGGTTACCTAGGCTCTTATCCCCCCAGATCGGGTATGGTCTATTGCAACACTTTATATAGAGTATATCACATACATAGGTGCATTTCATCGTTATATAGTCATTCATATCATATTTCATGCTTTAGACCTTTAACTCTTTAAGAAACTACCTCTGGACTCTTCTCAAGAAACCACATCTGGATATTTTATCAAACACTTAAAGGGAGTGCAATGCTAGTATAAAACCATGAAATATATAGATGAAATCATGCAAGAAAATCCATTATAAAACCATCAGTCAACACCTTGCAACACCTCAAGCAATATAAATCAAAACCCCTTCTCAAATCTTACCATAGATCAAAGTTTTATAGCTCAAAACATGGCAAAATAGTCACAACTTTACATAGCTTTAATATAGTGTGTAGTGAATTTCATAATAATCAAGACCCATTTGTAAATCAATTTTAAATCATGTAATTTGAGTAAAAGGAGGATTGGGTATCATAGGTGAAAGGAACCCATGAAAGAAACCCACATACCTTAGCTTAGAGATAAACTTGGTGAAGATTGGAGATGGAGACTTGAAGCTTGAAGAAGAACCTTGAAGGAGAACCTTAGCTTGGGATGAGGGTTTGGGAGTTGAGTTTGGGGAGTGAAAATATGATTAAGTGTTTGAGTGAGTATTAGGAAATATTTAGGATGATATGAGGGTGAAATTTGGCTAAGTATAGGTAAAAATAAGTTTGGGAGCACTTAGGCCCAACACTTAGAAAATTTTGGACGAACTAAAAAAAGTAGTCACAAAAATGTACTAGTGCACCTCGCGGAAGCGGCGCCCACTGCTCTCTGGAAATTGCACTTTCGAAAATCATAATTGTTAATCTTTCACTCTTAAATTGGGGTTAGGCCCCTTTTTACCTAATTTTGACCCCCTGATCACTAATATGAAGTTAGATTTTGTAAATAATAAATAGATTTTGGGATATATAGAATTTAAAATTCTAGGCATTTCGAGGCACATTTTCGGGCACTTTTTAGGATTGTTTCAATATATGTCCCCTTGTGAATATGCATCTTGAATGTAAAAGAGAAATACAAGACAAGAATGATCATAAAAAAACTCAGGCCCAACTAAAATGCCACATTATATTTAAAACACCATTTTCAAAATCTCAACATAAGTGTAAAATCATCATGACTTGCCAACTTAAACATGAATGCATAAGAATGACATAGAGGCTGAAACATAAGGCTTGAAATCACATAGGGGACTTAGAATTAGTAGCTTAGGCTTGAGTGGGGTGGAGCATATAAGGACACAACTTTTGCATGTCCACTTCGGCCTCCCAAGTAGCACTTTCGATTTGTTGGTTCCTCCAAAGGACCTTAACGGATGCCACCTCCTTGTTCCTCAATCCCTTTACATGCCTATATAGGATCTGAACCGAAACCTCCTCTTAAGTCAACTTATCCTCAACAACACCCAAAACATCAAGAGGCATAATAACATTAGGATCACCAATGCATTTCCTCAACATAGAGACATGAAACACCAAATGAATCGAATTCATTTCACTAGGCAACTTCAACTCGCAAGCTACCTTGCCAACCCTCTTCAAGACCTCAAAAGGACTAATATATCTTGGACTCAGCTTCCCTTTTTACCAAAATGGACCACACCTTTCATTAGAGAAACCTCAAGTAAACCTAATTAGACACTTTGAATTCAAGGTCTCTTCTTCTTACATCGGCATAAGATTTTTGTCGACTTTTGGTTGTTCTTAACCTTTCCCTAATCATCCTAACCTTCTCATGAACCTCCATAACCAGATACATTCCCAATAAATCCACCTCTCCAACCTCAAACCAACCAACAAGTGATCTATAATGTCTCTCATAAAGAGCCTCAAAAGGAGCCATACTGATACTAAAGTGATAGCTATTGTTATAGGCAAACTCTATCAAAGGGAGATGGTTATCCCAACTATCCCTCAACTCCAATACACATGCCCTAAGCATATCTTCAAGAGTTTGAATTAGAAGGAAGATGGTCATACCAACTACCCCTCAACTCCAATACACAAGCCCTCAACTCCAATACATAAGCCCTTAGCATATCCTCAAGTGTTTGAATGGTTCTTTCGGCTTGGCCATCCATTTGGGGATGAAAGGTCGTACTAAGTGAACTTTTGTTCCAAGACCCTTTTGAAAAGACCTCCAAAAGTGTGAAGTGAATTGTGAACCACGCCCCGATATGATGGACAAAAAAACTCCATGCAACCTCACTAACTCAAAGATGTACAACCGTGCATATTCTTCAGCCCCATATGTGGTCCTAACCGATAGAAAGTGAGCCGATTTCATCATCCCATCAACCACCAGCAAAATGGAATCAAAATCTTTTCTAGTCTTGGGCAACCCAACCACAAAGTCCATATTAATCACCTCCTACTTCCAAGTAGGAATCTCTATGTATTGGGTTAGGTCGCCCGGCCTTTGATGTTTGGATTTGACTTGTTGCCAACTATAGCAACCAAAAACAAATTTGGCAGTGTCCCTCTTCATGCCTCCCCCCCAATACACATCTCTTAAGTCTTTGTACATTTTGGTGGACCCGGGGTGGATAGAATAAGAAGAATTATGGGCCTTATCAAAGATTTTCTCCCTCAAACCATCAATACAAGGCACACACAACCTACCTTGGTACCTAAGGGCACCATCTCTCACTTGGGAGAAAACCTCTGTTTTGCCCTCTTTCACCAAGGCCTTCAATTCAGCAAGAAGGAGTCAAGATCTTGTTTTGCTATCACCTCATCAACCAAAGAAGACTTAGACCCATCAACAACCACCACATCATCATCATAAATCTCTTCCATTTTAAATCATGTAATTTGAGTAAAAGGAGGATTGGGTATCATAGGTGAAAGGACATCATCATCATAAATCTCTTCCAACCTAACCCTCAATCTAGCAAATTTATGCACCTCTCTAGCCATTTCCCTATCACCACCATCAACATGAGTTAGACTACCCATGAACACCATACACAAAGCATCTATCACCACATTTGCCTTACCTCAATGATAATGCACACTTATGTCATAATCTTTGAGAAGTTCTAGCCACCTTTGTCTCAAGTTGAGATCTTTTTGAGTGAAGACATATTGGACGCTCTTATGATCAGTGATGATATCTACATGCACCCTATACAAATAATGACACCAAATCTTTAATGTAAACACAACGGCAGCTAGCTCTAGATCATGGGAAGGGTAATTCCTTTCATGTACTTTTAGTTGTCTAGACGCATAGGCTATGACCTTACCATTTTGCATAAGCACACAACCCAAACCAACTCTAGATGCATCACAATACACAACAAAACCCTCAAGCCCATCCAGTAGTGATAATACAGAAGCGGATACAAGCTTGTCTTTTAATGTTTGGAAGCTCCTCTTACATTCATCGGTCCACACAAACTTAACCTTATTTTGAGTAAATATTGCCATAGGGGAAGCAATGGAGGAGAACCCATTCACAAACCTTCTATAGTAACCTGCAAGGCCCAAGAAGCTCTTAATATCTGACGGGGTCAATGGTCTAGGCCAATTCCTAATCACATCAGTTTTCTTAGGATTCACTTTTATACCATCCCTCGACACCACATGACCCAAGAATGCAACCTCCTTCAAGCAAAATTCACACTTTGCCATATTTGGCATACAATTTCTCCTCCCTCAATCTTTGCAACATAACCCTCAAATGCCCCATATGATTCTCCCTACTATGTGAATAGATCAAGCTATCATCAATGAACACCACAACAAAGGAATCAAGGTATGGTTTGAAGACCCTATTCATTAGGTCCATGAAGATGGCCGGTGCATTAGTCAACCCAAACGACATAACAAAAAACTCATATTGCCTATATCTTGTCTGGAAAGCTGTCTTGGGAATATCACACTCCCTCACCCTCACTTGATGATACCCGAACTGAAGATCAATCTTAGAGAAGAAGCTAGCCCCTTGCAATTGGTCAAATAAGTCATCAATTCTTGGAAGAGGATACTTATTCTTGATGGTGACCCTATTGAGTTGTTGATAGTCAATACATATTCTAAGTGAACCATCCTTCTTTTTCACAAACAACACTGGAGCACCCAAAGGTGATTGACTAGGTCTAATAAATCTCTTCTCCAACAAATCTTTCAATTACTCCTTTAACTCCTTCAACTCCGGTAGGTCCATATGGTAAGGGGAAATGGAGATAGGTTGAGTATCGGGAAGGAGATCTATGTAAAAATTTATCTCCCTTTTTGAAGGGATACCGGGGAAGGTCATTTGAGAAGACATCAAGAAATCATTTACAACGGGGACTGACTTAATGGAAGGGACTTTGGACTCCACAACTTTAACCCTCACAAGATGATATAAACACCCCTTAGAAATCAACTTATGGGTTTTAATGCATGAAATAAATCTACCCTTGACCACCATATCTTGACTTTTCCACTCAAGGAAGGGTTCATTAGGAAATTAAAACTTGACCCTACGGGTTCTACAATCAATAGAAATAGTATAGGTATGAAACCTATCCATCCCACGTATGACATCAAAATCTACCATGTCTAATTCAACAAGATCACAAGGAAACAAATTGTGCAAATGCAAATAGGACAAATCCTATAAACTTTCCTAGCAACAATAGAGGCACCAATAGGAGTAGACACTTTATATGACTCATGCAACATCTAGGGGACAACATGGAACTTTTTAACAACAAGAGGGGTATTAAAGAAAAGAGTGGCACCGGGATCTATAAGAGCATACACATCAAATTCAAAGATTTTTAACATACTAGTAACAACATCGGGGACCTCACCAACCCCTTGCCTTCATGGAGAGCATAAGATTGATTGTGCCTTGGGGCACCACCTGGAGGACCATACCTCCCCAATAGGACCGCATTAGCACCCCGGACCTTTCCACAGTTCATTGGACAATCTACCTTCTCGTGACCAAGCTTCCCACATTCATAGCATGAATTAGAACCCTTCAAACATGGGCCTCCATGGCTCCTTACACATTTAGTGCACACATCAATGGGAGCCCCCCTCCAACACCTTGAGGCCTAGGGAAGTCATTGGCAAACCCCTATTAGTAGCATGAGAAGGCCCTTGGCCTTGATGAAATTTAGCACCCTTTTGGAATTTACCCTCAAATCGGGCCCTCTTGGCCTTATGCCCCCTTCTCTTCCTCAATTTCTCCTCCTCCATCTACTCAGCATAAGTCATCAACTGAGATAAGTCCATTTATCTAATTAGCATGGTGGACTTGCATTCTTCACTTACCAAGTCGGAGACCCCCATCACTAACTTATTCATCCTAGATCTAGGATCATCCATGAAGAGAAGCATACTTTGAAAGTTGATTAAACTTGAGGGGATACTCCCTCACACTCATAGCACGTTGTTTTAAGTTCATAAACTATACCAAATTTACTTTCCTAAGCTCAAGAGGGAAATCTTAGTTAAGAAAAGCCAATTTGAACTCCTCCCAAAGCACCATATTACCAATCCCCTTCTCACCCTTCCATTGGTCATACCATATTTAAGCTACCCCTTTGAGTTGGTATGACGCCAACTCTGCCTTTTTATTCGGCCCAACACCCATGATATTCAATATCTTGTGATCTCATCAATAAGCTCTCGTGGATCTTCGTCTATCTTTGACCCATAGATAATTGGAGGATTCAACCCCATGAAGTCTCTTACCCTAGCTCCTGGGATAGTAGCATGAGGAGGTTGGGCCCTTGTTTGACTTGGCTGGCTACCATTTGGGCAAGCATAGTGAGAGCACCCCAAAGCTTACCATTGGTAGGTCACTTCTCAGGAGTTTGGGCCCTTTATCCTCGAGTATTTGGCATGTTCTAGCATAGCAAAGAACATTTGTTAGGGGGAAAAACTCACTGCAACTCTATAGCATGACCTAGAACATGAAGAAGGGAAACATTTCCTAAAATATCTCATAACCTCCTACTCATAGTCATAGCGTGCTTCACAACCATGAATAGGACTCTAATCAACATGATGCGTTGGACTCCGAGGATCTATAAACCTAGTGCTCTGATACCAAGATTGTCATAACCCAAGCCTAGGGCCTAGACATGACACGAGAATGGGAACCTGAAGGAACCTCAAAGAAGCCTCTTAACTTGTCATTACACACCATTAGTTGCAGAAGTATGTAAAACATCAAAGAATAAGAATAGGGCAAGGGGCTAAGGGAAAATCTTGCACAAATCATAATCAAAAGACAATAGTCAAGCTCATTTCATAAATACATAACATGTCCAACAACCACCTCTACTACATAGATAAGAGCAGGGGCCAAGACAAAGCAACCAGGCTCACCCTCATAGTCAAATAGAACATAAAGAAGAGTATCTCAATACATAACAAGAGAGAGTATAGACTAAGGTCCACAAAGTGGAAGACTCACCAACTAGCTTGAATAACACCTAACTAGCTACGGGGAAGAGGATGATTAACTTGGGCTCATGTTCCTACATGGTTATATCATGTAGGAAAGAGTATACATTAGTACGTTTGAATATACTAAGTATATAGGATACAATGCAACAATAGATAGGCATCATAATCAAAATGCATATTATTCAGAAATAGACACAATATAACAATATGGCATATATGATCAATGTTTAAGTAAAACATACTTAAGTAACTTACTCTCATAAAGGATATCATAAGTGTAGAAGAGACCAGGCTAGCTATTCAAGGTACAAACCCCTTGGTGGTTGTGTGGTATAAAACCCTCACATGGTTGATGATAATCACACCTTATCAACACAGTAGCGAAGTACAAACCCCTCACATAGTTGATGATTACAAACCCCCAACATGGTTACCCGAACTTTTATCCCCTCATTATATAAGACCATGAAATATATAGATGAAATCATGCAGGAAAATCTATTATAAAACCATCAATCAATGCCTTGCAACACCCTCAAGAAATATACATCAAAACCCCTTCTCAAACCTTACCATAGATCAAAGTTTTATAGCTCAAAACATGGAAAAACAGTCACAACTATACAGAGCTTTAATATAGTGTGCAGTGAATTTCATAATAATCAAAACTAATTTGTAAATCAACTTTAAATCATGCAATTTGTGTAAAAGGAGGTTTGGGTATCATGGGTGAAAGGAACCCATGAAAAAAACTCACATACCTTAGCTTACAGATAAACTTGGTGAGGATTGGAGATGGGGACTTGAAGCTTGAAGAAGAACCTTAGAGGAGAACCTTAGCTTAGGATGAGGGTTTGGGACATGAGTTTGGGGAGTGAAAATATGACTAAGTGTTTGAGTGAGTATTGGGAAATGTTTAGGATGATTTGACGGTGAAATTTGGCTAAGTACAGGTAAAAATACATTTGGGAACACTTAGGCCCAATACTTAGAAAATTTTGGACCAACTAAAAAAAGCAGTCACAAAAATGTAATTTTCGACAAACTAAAAAAAAGCAATCACAAATATGTACTAGTGAGCGGCGCGCACTACTCTCTTGAAATTGTACTTTTGAAAATCATAATTGCTAATCTTTCACTCTTAAATCAGGGTTAGGCCTTTTTTCACCTAATTTTAACACCCGATCATGAATATGAAGTCAAATTTTTGAAATAATGAACAGATTTTGAAATGTATGGAATTTAAAATTCTAGGCATTCTGAGGCACATTTTCAGGCACTTTTTGGGGTCATTTTAGAGCTGTAAAGTGTTCTATGACTCATACAAGGTCTCGTCTGATGGATACTTAGAAACATAAAGTTTCTATACTTTTTAATGAGGGACAATTACGGCTCGTGAAATGCTACATAGGCTATAGAAGCCACTCATGAACCAAAAAATCAGTCACCTGAGTTTCTAAGTCCATCACACTGACCCTAAAAGACTTTTTCAATGAATATTTTAGTATTGAAGCAAGAACACATGCACCCACATGATTTTAATACTACAACCCTTACCCCCAACATGTTCAACACACACACATACGCCATCAAAAGTGATTAAACATGTATTATCCTATGATTTCGACCACTTCTAATTGATTCAAATAATATTATGTACCTATGTCATTACCACCTATTCACAAACACAATCACTCAATCACATATGGTGAGTGACTACCTAGGCATAAACAATTAACATTCACGCAGGGCCATAATTCCCAATTTTGAACTCAGGCAATAATTTAAACATGGGTACCCCAATTTTAACTAGTCACAAACTACATTCGAGCATGGATTTTATGTCTAAACACCATATCCCATATAATTTCCAAATCAATCATTCCAAATAAGGCAAATTAAGGGTTTAAATTAAACTAAAAACTTACCAAGAGTTAACATTTCACTTGAAAAAGATGAAAGAGGTAAGTAGTCACAAAACCCTAGGGTGCCAAAATTTTTGCCAAAAAAAAGATGTCGATAGCCGGAGGTGGTCGGAAATATGAGTTTGTGGGGTAGGTTGGGTATATTTTGTAAATTGGGCCAAGTATAGGGTCAAAATAATTTGACCCAACTATATGTATATTGACCGGGTCAATTGAAAGTTAATGGGCCTAGACTCTATGAAACTCCGGTTACAAGCCATAAATGGTTTTATGACTCATAAATCATGGTTTCATAGAACATATAAACACTAGTTTTTAGGACTGGGTTTCACAGACCAGTCTTTGAGTCGTAAAGTATTTTACGGCTCATAGAGTTAGTTATAGAACCCTCAATATTTAGCAAATTATCAGAGAACTTACCTGGGTTCCATGAGCCTCATTCACGACTCGTAGTTTGATCTACGAATTGTAAAGTTAGCTCATGGACTAGAGTGCATATTTTCTACATACTGGAAGTCTCTATGAGATGGAATATGGGTCATAAAGTGTTTTACGGCCCGTAATCCTAGTCATACAGGCTCAACTTGATGTTCTTCTCAACCAAACTAGTTGACTTAGTCATGTACCTGCATACTCTTTATAAAACACATTGTTACCCTATATGCAACCAGTCTAGTGTCCAAAATTACAACCAAAACTAAAGAAAATAAACTACCTGTGAGTCCAAAAATTGAAAATAAACCTATAACTATGTTATTATATCAGAAACCTTGAGTTGCCTCTGAAGTAATGCCTGAGTAGTTGTCATTGCATGACTTGGACAAATTGGTTACTCAGACTTCACCAATTGCCCAGACTTCACTCTTCAATTCATTTGGATGCTTCATGGAATGAGAGATCTTGAAGACGACTTTGTCGTCATTGAATCCAAACCTGAGTTGACCAGCTTCCATATCCAGTAGGGCTCGTCCAGTGGCTAGGAATGGTCTTACCAAGATGATTGAGACATCGAAGTAAAATTTCACCAACACTTCATATAGTATCCCCATAAGTTGCTTCACCGCCATCAGTAATCGCATGCTAGTTGAAGTAAAGGCTCTCAATCAGAGCTCTTGTAGACCACAAGGGGCATCAGATTTATGCTAGTACCTAGATCATATAGTGCCCTTGCGAACTCCACATCTCCTATGGTGCAGGGTATGGTGAAAGCACCTAGTTCTTCTCACTTCTAAACCAAAGACCTCTTAGCAATAGAACAACAATGTTGGAGCTCTTGAGAAAGCTCCTGCCTCACAATATGCTTTTTCATGACCAAGTCCTTCATGTACTTCACATACCCTGGCATCTTCTCCAATGCCTCGATGAGAGGGATATTGATGGAGAGCTGCTTCAGCATAGAGTGAAAATTCTTGAATTTACCTTCCACCTCCCTCTTTTTGATTCTCTGAGGGGAAAAAGAAGGATGCCTAAGAACGGGCTTAAAACTTTGTGGCACACAAGTAGCTTCACTCAACCTATCCTTGCAATGATTATGTCCTTCATCTGCATCCTTAGCTGCAACCATCTCCTCTCAAACTTCTTCTACATAAACCACCATGGGAGGATCAATAGTGCTCTTGCCATTGTAAGTAGTAACCACCATACACTGCCCTTTATTTTTAGGATTTTGCACTACATTGCTAGGCAGTGTACCCTTCTAACACGGATTAAGCTGAATTAACACTTGACCAAACTATTCTTCTAGCTATTTGATAGCCACAGAGTGAGACTCTATTTTTTGATTAATACTTGAAATCACTAATTTCATGCCCCTTAAAGTCTCATCTTATGACTCAACCTTCTTCAACAGGCGATCAAACATCTCCTAAATTTTGGGATTTCTTACACCTACATCGCGGTTATGTGGTGGCACATGAGGACCATTTTTGAAGCCTCCTGCGCGACCCCAAACTACATATGGACCGCTATTTCTATCATAGTAACCTCTGTGATTATCCTTGTAAGCTCCATCTCTACCAAAGTTCCAACCTTGGTTTCCTTGACGTTGGCGCCAATAGTCTTTATTAGACCCTTGGGCATTGGTTCAAAAATCCCCCCCTGATCAATAACAAAACATGTGTCCTCTTTATAGTACGGCTATTTATACATGCGTGCACATAGAGGTTAATGAACTACTGCATTTACTCTCTCTTGGCTCTAGTTCATCAGCACCTCCATACCTATGTGAATCTAAGCAATCTCCTGCATGATTTCTTCATTAATTCTGGCTTATTCTTGACACACACTGATAGCATATGAACTCTTTATGGAAGTTATATCCCACTGCCCCCATGCATTATTTGTCTTGACCTTTTTTTCCATTCACACCATAATCCTTGCAAATGGTTGATCAAGAAACATACCTCCAATGATAGTGTCAACACAAGACTGACTGTTCTCATCAAGGGTATGGTAGAAGATCTCCACCAAGGTGTCATCAACTATTTTATGGTCAAGGATGCTAATCAGAAATTTTGTGAACTCCTCCCAAGTAATGCTTATCGAATCACCAAGAAGTTGCTCGAAGTTGTTGATCTAGTCCTTTAACTTGAGCTTCTTCGATCTTAGGAAGTACCTCTCCAAAAGAGCCTTCTGCAACTCTTCCTAACTAGTGATTGAACTCTGTAGGAGCTCTGATAGCCATAATGCAGCATTGCCCGTGAGAGACAATGGGAAGACATGAACCACAGCATCCATAGACAGATTCTATGTTCCCATCACACTCTTACAAATAAATTCCTCTTTATGGAGGTGGCTATGAGGATCCTCCGATGGTAAGCCCACAAATAGCCCATGATAGTGCAACATCTAAGCTAACCCACTAATGAATGTGAAATTTATGGTTGTCGATAGTGGTGGAAACATAATAGCTCTAATCACCTCTATAGCTATAGGATTCAACCTATACTGATTCTATTGGTAAGCATTGGTGTTGAAATTCTGTGGCTGAGGAATGTCCTCCAAAGGAGGTAGGCTCTCATTCTTAGCATCCTCATTATTATTCCTATTCAGAGTTGTATTGGTCGCATTGTTGGTGTTATCTTGGGTCATTATTCTTATTATGCTGTCGATCTATGGATCAAACAAAGTTAACGGGTTGCCTTTGACTCCGAGTATTGTGCATACACTACACCTACACCCTAAAAAAGAACAAAAAACAAAAAACAAAATTAAAATAGGAGAACTAAGGGTTAACACTTGAATTACTAATGAATTCACTAAGTTTATCCATATTCACTGGCAACGATGCCAAAAGTTTTATGTCACCCAAGTTATACCTCCTTTTTAGAGGATAAAGCGATCGCTTTCAAGATATAAAACCTAACCAAGGTTAGGATTGATCCTACTGGGAATATGTAGACTCAAGAAAATTCATCAATTTACAATTCGAGTAATTAACCAACTTAATTCCCCAAAAGGGGGGGTCACAATAATCAATGAGGAAAGTAAATTAACTAATTATTACAAGAGAAAAGTCAATAATAGAGAGCAACAAGGGTGTTATGTTCCCCATGATTCCCCAACTCAGTATCACTGAACAATATAATTCTTGTTTGGTGTATAGCATGCAGGATGATAATTTAAGTTCATCAAGCCCTTTGGTCAAAGGTAAGAGGTAAATTTCGCTACGCGACTTGTCTTATCTCCATAGTATGCATTACTAACCATTACCTATTAGTCCCAGTACAACCTCCCCTTGGCCCAATTTGGTTGATTAGATGAGAACACATCAATCGAATCCTATTAAGTAATCTCTTTTCCTATTCATTACTACCTTGGTCCAGCCAGTAACACTAGGTGAGTTCTAATATTGACCACCACTAGAAAACATGCAAAAAAAAGAGAGTTAATTAATACATGTATTTACACCTTCCAAGAATTACGAATTATTCTATTGTGCTTTATTAGTTCTTCATGGTTTCCACAACCCTAGTTGTGGATTAGCAGCTCATGCTAAGTGTAGATGTAGAAAGCATGAATGGAGAAGACATAATTCAACACTTCCGAAATAGATTTAAGAACAACCAATCCAATATCAGTAAGAATCACAAGCTTTAAGATCAATTTCAACCACAAGTGTTCTCAAAGACTCTCACAATTTTCTCTCTCAAAACATTGACTTCTCTGAGTAGTAGATGAAAACATATGAAAGATAACCTAACAGACCTATTTATAATAATTAACACTCAATTCCTAATCAAAATAAGAAAACTAGTCGGCACGCCATATGAAAGCACATTATGGCCCGTATGCGGGGTCTCGTATTTAGCCGTTGAAATTTTGGACTTCAACTCTATGACAGCCCTTTATGACTCATAAAGTGGCTTACAACCCATAAAGGGGGTTTCATCTGATGAAATTCCTGCAAGTCCAAGTCTCTGATCCACAAGGCACGAATCCTCTTCTATGACACGTAAACTCTTCTATGGCTCATTTGCATATTCATAGAATGAACTTTAGAAATTAGCCCCTCATTGGAAATTTTCAAGAAACCTCCCTACAGACTATAGAATGGTCTACGACCCATAGAGGGTCTTGTAAAATATCAAAACCCAACAACTTCTGCAATTTTCCCCAAAATCATGGCCGACCAGTAATCCTACAAACATAAACATAAAAGCACATAAAATCCACTAGCATCGCATTGAGAACACATAAAATTCAAAGTTTTAGACATCAAAAGTACTTTAATTTGGCAACACATCAGTGATGACATAGGTGCATAATTTTTGTGAAATCATTCATACGAGGTCGAGGTGGTTACGGAAACATGTCTAATTACTTTTGTT
>DF363430.1:0-10103 GCA_000787875.1 Solanum virginianum
TAAAATAATTTTGAAAATTAATATACAAACAACAAAATAACCATAAAAAGTAAATCTTGATTATTAAAATTTAAACAAAAAAATTGTTATATCATATGCGACCAAGAAATTTTCATTATAGTATTTTTTTTCACAATGGCAAAAAAAAAAAAATTAAATTCATTGTTTATCAAAAAAGGCAAAAAAAATGTGTAAAAAATGGAGAGATAAAAGTTTGTGTATTTTTAATAAAAAGATGATGAAGGAATTGTATAATAATTAAAAAAAAATAAAGGGTGTATATATAAATACATGTAGTAGGGGTAAAAGGGCCAAAATACGTCAAAAAATATTTTTTTTCCGGTTGCCACGCGCCTAAAATGTGTGTAACACACTCTCTGCGCCACATCAGCAGGGTGTGCCTATTTGTTTAGAAATTTTCAAGTTCAGGGTCCTATTTGTGCATTGCCAAAGTTTAAGTTTTTCCCGGTTGCCACGCGCCTAAAATGTGTGTAACACACTCTCTGCGCCACATCAGCAGGGTGTGCCTATTTGTTTAGAAATTTTCAAGTTCAGGGTCCTATTTGTGCACTGCCAAAGTTTAAGTTTCAACTTATAAAATTGTGCCAAGTTTAGGGTCCAATTTGATGATTATCCCTTATTTAAATTATTGCTTACGACTGAGCATTTCAGTTGTCTGTTGCTTGTTTGAAGCAGGTAGGTGACTATACCCTATCTGCTTAGTGTTACGGTGACTATTAAAGTAGCTGCTTAATTTTATTGTATCATTTCTGTTAATTATTATTTAGTTATTTCTTCATCTACTACAACTATGAAATTACAATAACGTATCTACTTAATTTTGCGGTAGCTATTAAAAACTAGTATTTTATATATATAGATTCAATTTATTGATTTTTAATTTGTAAATATGCTAGTTAATAATTAACTATATCAATAAGATATTTGTTATTGATTTTATAATTTAATTTTCGATTTAACCAATAAAATATTTTTCTATTTTTTTTAAATTTGTTCATGTATACATTGCCGTCGTACATAAATGTCTACACGAATTATAAGCAAAAGTAAATTTAAATGAGTTATTGCTAGAACAAACTTGTTTTCTTTTGGTTAAATAGCAAACTTGAATGTAGTAGCATGTACACATCGATGGGTAGAACCCACAAAGCCAGCGACATTAAAAGAAAACAATAACATCAAGACGACGTTATAAAACGCAAAAGAAAATAGGTTTTGTATTTAAAATCTAAAGTTATACTCTCTCCATTTCAATTTATTTGAGTTGCTTTTTTTTTTTAACTCTTTTTCGAAAAAGTCATCCCTTTTTCTAGCAACTTTTTAATATCAATTTTTCACTCTACATATTTAAGACCAAAATATTCAAGCATATTTTGATATATTTGACATATCTTCAATTTTAGATCCATGAAATTTATAAGTGTTCTTCACTTTCTTGATTCTCATGTCAAATCACAATAAGTCAAACAAAATGGAAACGGAAGGTGTAATTATTAGAGATAAAAAGATAAATTCAATGTAATCTTATTGAGTTATCGATTTAAGCATGAAAAAAGGAATTGACATATTGTTCAACTTTGTAATTTAAAAATGATATATCCAGCGTTATAAAAATGACTCTTAATACCATTTGGTACCGTCTTTGTAGTCACAACTAATCAACGGGTTTTGATGTTACTAATTTCTTTTTCTTTTGCAGAATTAACGAGAAGATAATTGTAAATAGTATTTTGTTTAATTAGATCGATAATTCAATGCATTGATCCGCAGTGCAAAACTGGACGTAAAAGTTGTGTTTGGTACAGTTGAATTATTATTTAACTAGACTTGTCTAAGTTTACTTATAATTTAATGCAAATGAGGACTAATTTTGTAAGATTGGACCTAATGTTCTCATTAGAGTTCCAAGATCAAAGGCAGATTCAAGATTTATATTTAATAGATTTGACTTTAGATAATTTTAATGTTGTACTCTTATACTGTTAAATTATAGGTGCAGATGTAATAGTTTTTAGATATTTTAATGTGGTTTTTACCTCTATATTTACACTTGGTGTCGAAAATTATGAATTCAGATAAACCTGTTGACAAAAGACTAACTCGGCCTCTGCCTAAGCTTCGTTGGTTGTCCTTGTATATAGCCCAACCTTCACTATCTTTAGATACTGGATGTTGATCGATGAGCGTAGAGTCATTTCTTGCTGAGCTATGGATGAATTTTTGCTATTTCCCTTGACAATAGCTTACAAAAAAAAAGTGTAATGGATAAAACAACAATAACATATCTAGTGGAATTCCACCAGTGGGGTCTGAAGAGGTAGAATATATGCAACCTTATCACTACCTCATAAAAATAGAGAGGTTGTGTCCAAAAAGTGTAACGGATAAAGATAGAATAAATTGTCAATGTGCTCATCTTCATTTATAAAATAGGAAGTATCATTCAAGTTAAAAGAAAGTATCTTTCCAGGTACGCAGCTTTGAAGTATCATTCAAGTTAAAAGAAAGTATCTTTCCAGGTACGCAGCTTTGTTAGGAAGTTCCAATTGGTTGTCATTTTGCTGAATATAAGCTTCTCATTCATTGTTCTAACAAGGTTTTTCTTGAGTTTTTCACCCACATTTTCCATCTTAATTAAATTCATTTGGTGCATAAGTACTTGATTGAATATGACCATATACACCCTCATTCAGCGGGAGAGTCAGAATTTTCACTAAAGGATTCAAAATAGAAAAAAAATAAGCACACAGAGAACTCGAAAGCATTAGATATACATAACAAGTAATTTCAACTATATATAAATAGTGTAGTTTTCCTTGAATGAGATTCAAATGAACCCCTTGATCCTACCTGACTTCATCTTACCTCAGTTAGGCTAGAATAAGTTTAAAGGGCTATTATGACCAATCATATGAATTGTTTCTTGGAAAAATCCATTTTTTTAATGGACAAGAAAAGATTTTTGGACATAGGTTAGTTAGAGTGACATCAAACAAGAATCATTTGGATGTATTATGTATCCATAAAAAGAGGTAACTAAGATAGTGAAAAGTGAATTGGAAATGAGGCAAAGGGATTTACTAGAATTTAGGACACCCCAACACCCATCTTTGGGTAGAAATAATTGGGGTGGTGCTTCTCCTCTATTGGCAAGAAATGTACCAAAAGAGTCTCTTGAGCAAAGGTACACTAGGCTGAATACTATAAGGACTAGGGATGAAGTTTTCTTGGAGCTGGAAAATGATAATTTCTTAAACTTGTTGAATGATGAGGCCTCGAAATACGAGTGCTCTGCAGGTAACTTTGTTCATCGAGGTAAGTTTTGGAAGCTAGTATGGAGACCAAGACAGAAGCTGAATATAGTACGACCATCATCTTCTAGCTCGAGTTCATCTCTAGGTTCTAGTTCTAAGAAAAAGAAAATATTCAAAAGATTAGATCACAAGAATAGATGGCCTAATGGCTGGTGTTGATATGGTGAATTTGTTGCTTCCATATTGAATAATACTAACTATGTTGGTTTTGTTATTGTTATGGTTTTTGTTTGTTTGCTCTTGTGGAAGTTAGTCCTCTATACTTGTTTATTAACCACTTTAGGAAGGTTAATTTTCCAAATTAAACCATTTCACAAATCCTAATTGTAGGATTTTGATACAATATCGCACAATGAAATTGTTGGGTTTTTGGCTTTAGTAATGTAGTCAATCCGCTAGTGATATTGTCCGTTTTGGGTATAGGTCCTCACAACTTTAAAGCACATCACTACTAGGTAAAACCTATTTACTTATATACCCAACATTTCTTCTGTGCTTTGCCGATGTGGGACTTTTCACCTTAAAATAAGTTGTTACAACGAAGTTGTGGATTGTTTTCTCACAGGATAAAACGAATATACATATTAAAGAAATAGCGGTATATCAAATTTCAATAACTTCAGCAAACTCAAAAGTTAGCAAGGAAATTACACTAAAACTCTACTTTGTAAGAAAATGTATGTAGAAGAAGGAGAAAATTCAATGATAAAAAATTAGAGAAAATTCATCTATTTATAGTCAATAAAGAGTGTTTATTGTGTCTTATCAGAAAGGTAGTAATCGTTTGGAAAAGGAACAACTTTTCGAAAAGGTCACAACTCTTTGAAAAAATCACAATCCTTTTGAAAAGTCATAACTTTTCAGCAAAATAACGACCCTTTAGAAAAATCACAACCTTTCAAAAAAGTTAGGACCCTTCATTTCAATTTACACCTTTAAAAATCCAATCATTAGTGTCTTGTAGATTAGGCTCTAGAGATTGATAATAGGCTACAAATTCTATTTCTTTAAAGTTGGAGAAAATACTTTATATGATGGGATGTGCTAACAATATCTTACATTAATAGCTAAATTTTTATTTTATTGTTACGTATGATTACGTATAGAAATATTCTTAACATGAAGTTAAGAATACCTCATGTTACAAGACGTAGCTAAACTTAAGCTAATTTCCAGCTACAGCAACATATTGATTGGCAGATGTTAATTGGTAATCAGTGTATTCGACATTGGCGCAATGAATACCTCATGTATCAAATGTATTCATTTGCGCGCATACAAAAAAAAAAAGTATATTGTTAGTTTAAATATAATATATGCTTTAATTTTTACTTATATTTAGTTATATCATATTGTTTAAATTAATTGTTAGATAACGACAAAAAAATTTATTTTGTGTAACAACCGATTTGGGCTCTGTGATACTCTGTCAATATACTGATACCCTATCATAATCATATAGGATTGAGCTTTTTTTTTTAAAAAGTTAAATAAAAATAATTAAAAGAAAATTATTAAACTCTAAATTAGCAGAAAATATATTCTTTTTAATATTTCGTCCGTATATTGATACCATATCGTCATCATGTAGTACTGAATTTAATTATCTATGATACTCCATTGGTATATTGATACCATATCGATATCATATATGATTGAGCTCTTCTTTTAAGAAATAAATAAGAAACAATTATTAAAGTCAAAATCTTATTTATTAATAGAAAAAACAATGTAACTAGGCAAACATATAATAGGTATTTACATTATACAATTATAGTTTGAAAAAATTATAATTTACGGCTATATTTAGGATGTTGTTGCTATAATTAAGGTTTTGTTGCTATTATTTCTCTCCTCTCTTCCTCTCTTTTGCCTCTATCATCTTTCTCTCTGCAATTTTTTGACAGATATACAATTATATATGTATACCAATTGTATATATATATATATAATTATTTTGATAGATATACATAATCACTTCGACAGATATACATCTACAATTCGTCTCTCTCCACTTTTTGCCCTCTCTCACTCGTCTTTCTTCTTCCTCTCTCGATCTCACTCCCCTCTCTCCTCTCTCTCCCAATCTCGTTTGTCAGATATACAAATACATATGTATATTAGCTACACATATATAATTATTTGACATATATACACATACAATTTGACAAATATACACATACAGTTCATCTCTCTCCTCCCTATCTTGATCTCGCTCACATCTCTCCTTCTCTCCAAATCACATAGGCGAGGTTATGTCATGTAATTATGTAAAATATAGCTATTTGACCATATCAAATTTCAAGTCTAGCCTATTTATGTGAAAATTTCCTTTATTACTCTCTAAATTAGTAGAAAATATATTCTTTGTGATACTCCGTTGGTATATTGATACCCTATTGGTATCATAAAATTTTAAGCTCTTTTTATGAAATAAATAAGAAACAATTAAGAGAAAATTAAATTATTAAAGTCACAATTTTATTTATTAAGCTTTAAATTAATAGAAAATATATTTTTTGTGATACTCAATCGATATATAGATACCATATCGGTATTATATAAGACTGAGTTTAATTCCCTATATATGATACTCGCCGATATATTGATACCCTATCAGTATCATAAAGAGTGGGCGTTGACATCAATCATAAATTTTAATAGTGGATAAATTAGGAAAATATTAATTGTAATTAATTAGGAAAGCATTGATGTAACAAGATATATGGATGTAAATAGTTTACTTCAAAAAAGTATGGGCTTAGTTTCCCCAAAAAATTGTGTAGACTTGGTGTATGAATATTCTTAGGGGCTGGATGTTTGATTTACGTTGTACACATAAAATCAATAAAAGATTATACCATATCTGGTTAAGATTTTAAAAAATTAATCTCCGTGTAAAAATTAGTATTAATTCATACAATATTTTGTTGCTCTTTTTTAAAAGCAAAAGTTATATAAAACTATATTTGCGAATGACAGTACTGATTGATGAGACATTGATCAGAATTATAATAGATTGAAGGTTTGGAGACAAACTTTGGAGTTTGAAGGGTTCAAATTGAGCAAGACGAAAACATAATACTTGGAGTGCAAATCCAATCTTGCATTAGATGAAGCAGGCATAGAAGTGAGCCTTGCCGCTCAACCTATTCCCAAGAGAAAATAATTTAAATATCTTAGATCTGTCATTTAGAATATAGTGGGGGCATCGACGTTGATGTCATGAATTGCACTAGGGTAGAACGGATGAAATGAAGGCTTGTTTCTGTAGTACTATGTGATAAGAAGGCACCACTAAAATGAAGGCTTGTCTCTGTAGTACCATGTGATAAGAATGTACCACTTACACTTAAAGGTCTACGGAATGGTGGTCATATCATCCTTGTTATATAAGGTAGAGTGCTGACAAGCCAAGAATTCACACGTTTAGAAGATGCATAATGTTGAGATAGATATACGGGCATACTAGGAGTGACAAGTTTATGAGTGCAGTCATTCGAAAAAAGGAGTGAGTGAACTTTATGACTGACAAAATGAGGAAAACAAGACTGAGATGACTTGGACATGTGCAGAGGAGTGATAACTAACGCGTCAATACACTTTTCACAAGTTCAAGTGTTTGGAAGTCAAAAGTATATTTACCCAACTTAGAGTAGGAGTCGAACACAAAGAGAAATGACAAGGTTAGAGTTCAAATCAAGAAGTAACATATATTGGTGCTTTAATCTTTCGTAGTATCAGCAAACAACACATAAAAATAAACAATAACCAAAAGTAAATTTTGGAGGAAAAATTATCACTAAAACAAAGTAATAAAAACAAAGATCAAGAGAGTTTAATTAGCTTCTAGGGAAGATAAGTAGACACACAAATAGTAATTGACATGGGTATTTAAAAATACTCAAAGGATGATGAATCTACATGGGTAGGCAGGTGTATCTAACATTTGATCAAGGTTCTCTCAAATTCAAGATCAACTTTCCACAATAATTTTTTTAAGCTACTATGGATTCTATTTCGCAATACACCTTCAAACAATGACGTTCTAAAATCAATCATTTGCCTCAAGATTAATTCCAAGAGTTCCTACTCATCCGAATTCGATTTCGTAAAGTCGTCCGTACATACTCATTATTGTTTTAACTATAAACTTAAAAGATCAAACTCATTTTTCAGACCCCAATTCATGATTGAATTACCCCAGTTCTTATCTAACTCAAATTTCGTCCAAGCTTGTCATAGGCTCAAAATTTTCAAATCATTATTCGAGAATTTTTTGACTCATATTTTTTCTCTGTTGATCTATCCATAACGACGAAAATAAATTGTTACACTTAACCCAATAATATCACTAACAAGTTGAAAGTTAAAAGAGAACAAGAAAAGAAAAACACGTAGCATAGCTAGTTGTAATGAGAACGTAATTCAAAAGTGCATGTCATGATCAATGGTCCATATGTTGGCACTGTTCCTTTTCTAGGTTGTCATTATAATTGTCATCACTTTGCTTCTAAAGTAAACCTAAATTTAACTCCTAATCAATCATCACCTTTCTACTATCAACATATATACTGCTTCGAAGATCCACATGAAGGTTTTTTTTTCTTTTTAAATGCCTTTTGGAAAAAAAATAATCGCAGGTTGCCCTACTGTTCGGTTCATATTAAGATTGTGTTTGCAGAGAAAAATATTTTTCTATTTTTTATTATGTTGAATTGATCAAATATTTTTTAAAATTAAAAACTAATTCTTATAAATATTTTTATTGAGTGCCATTTGTTCAAATTTATATAGTGATATTGTTTTGATGGAATGTTCTATAGAAAAAAAAATCAATTTACTATCATTTAATAAAAACTATACAACTATTCTCTAAAAATATTTCTAATTTTTTTTTACTAGCTAAGTCAAAACTAGCAGATGTTTGGCTAAGCTTATTAGCTAGTTAAATTGACTTATGAGTTGTTTTTAGTTTATTTATGTGTTTGATAAATACCACAATATTTATAAGTTAGGTGCTTGTAAGTCATGATTAGCCTAAAGTCACAAGTTTGTCATCTTATAAACACTTTTGATTTGATCAAAGTATCTTAATATTTATCCTTAATATTTTTCTAATTCTAAAATTTATCTTTCCCAAAACATATTTGTAACTTTCTCTTTATTTTTATCTGTTTTTCTCTTTTTCTTTATGTAAATACTTTTAAATTTAAAATATTTTGTAAAAATTTCAAAGGTATTTTAGTCATTTTGATTTAACAAAAAAGTTGTTTGTTGTCATTATTTTTACCAACCACGTCAACTATTTATTAATAATTTCAACATTTCTATCCAAACACATAATTATTTATTTATAAAATCAATTTAATACTTACAAATACTTTTCAGCCTTATAATTGAGATTAGCATTCTCAACATAAATGGAATTAAAGGGAAAAAACGCCTGACAAAATTGACTTGAAAAACACAAAGATCAAAGAATTACTCATGACAAAGATGACTAAATAGTCATTGTGTAAAGATTTCATGCCATTGAAAAGCATAGCTTGAGAATCTAGTAGAGATGATTTTGGTTCCCAATTTACTAGAAATACAATTGAGTGCATGAGAAATAATAAAAAAGCAAAATTATTGATCAAATTAAGATGATGGCCTACCATATCTAAGTGCAAAAATGACATATTAAAAAACATACAGGCACACCAACTATTAATTTGTTTATTATCATGTGCACCGTTACATAATGCTTATCTCATATATAATATATGGTCCATAAATTAATTAAGACATAAGCAATTGAATGAATAGATTAATTAAATTGGGGCAAAGGGGGTTATTTTTATTATTTTTTTTGGGTCTCTTTGCACTCACCATCCCTCTTATTTAATTCAGCATACACATTTTATTTTATCAGTCTTTCTGTAGCGTAATCAAAAAAAATTAATTTAATTATAAACTTATAAAAAGATAAATAATTTACTATAAAAATAATTTTATTAAATTATTTATTTATAAATGTATTATATATAGATATTCTATCACTAATTAGAACTCATAATAAATTAGAATTTTAGCGAATGTAGGGTATTTTCTTGATTCAAATAAGAAAGAAGTAAAATTCTATCAAATAAGAAAGATTTAAGAGGTAGTAAATTAGAATTTTCTTTTAGCGATGGTAGGATATTTTCTTGATTCAAATAAGGAAGAAATAAAAATCTATCAAATAAAGAAGATTTAGAAATCTTTTCACAACTAGTCCTTATTTTTTTTATCACTTCTTTCCATATATTTTAAAAGTCAATATTATAAATATAATTTAAATAATAATTTTTTAAAAAAAGGGGTGAAATAATATAGTATAGATTACTATCTAATAAAGGCACACCAACTCTTAGTTTGTTACAAATATATTAATTTGCTTACACTATGAGGTCCCAATTAAAAGTGATTTTCAGGGGCGGATTTAGGAAGAGCCAAAGTGTCATGTGACATAGTTTCGTTGAAAAAATTTATTATATATATATATATATATATATATATATATATATATATATATATATATATATATATATATATATATATATATATAAGGTACATATTAAAAATAAAATATTAAAATTTAAAGGAATGTAAAGGACACTGCTTATAATAAACTGCTTCTGGCTCGTATGGTTAAAGCGCTTGTGGAGGTATTGAATGTCTCAAGTTTGATTCCCTATGACTGTTTTTCCTTCCTTCTCCCCCCCCCCCCCCCCCCCAAAAAAA
>DF363430.1:23843-34012 GCA_000787875.1 Solanum virginianum
TGGATTTTCCGTCAGAGCTTTGGAAGATGTGTTGTGTGCACGATGTATTTTAAAGGCATTTTGGTAATTTTATAGGTTGTTACAGTTTTATTTAGTTAGACTAGAGAAATATTTGAAGTAAAAGTCAATTATATGAATGCTATGTCAAAAAAATTTGAAAACTCAAGAAACTTGGAAAAAAAATTCTAAAATATATGAAAATCCAAAAAATCTTTTTAAAAAAAACGATGTTGAAAAACCCGAGCTTTCTTAATTGGAATTTGGTTTATAGATTCAAAAATTCAATATAAATAATTTAATTTGATATTTAAAAAATCCAAACAAATCCAATCTAGGTACACCCTTTAGTACTCCTATTTTGACCTATGGTTTGCAATTCGAGCTACCAAAAATTAAAATTTCAGACTTTCGAATTCAAACCTAAATGACTAAAGTTAGGTTTAAATGTTAGACCCAAATGACTAAGTTTAAAATTCTTCATAGTCAAGTCTGAAATCTAATTTAGAAGTAACAAAAAAATTAGTTTATAAACTCATATTGTTGTTTAAATAAGGATCCTTCAAGCGCCTATTTTGCGCACTTGCCTCACACATTTTAAAAACTTTCAAATATTATAGCCTTAGAGTTATTAAAAATGGGTTAAAATCGAGGGTCAAAATTGATGAACAAGTCTAGTTTTTAAGAAAAATTGACAAATTGTACGTCATTGTTATTACTTTCATGAAATCAACGGACAGGATTGATTAAAATCAAGAGACAACTGATCCTGACCATCAATAAATTAAACGTAAGTATTTTCCATGACTTCGAACAATTGTATCACTCGATCACGCAAGCTCTTTGATGAAATATTTTCATCATGTTTATTTTTACTCTTTGACGGTAGATTTGAATTTCAAAAATAAATCGCGTACATCAATTTCTTGTATAAAATAAAATAAAATAAATTTTTTAGATCAATCTTGTCCATCAATTTTTTTATTATTTTTAGTAGTGCTAGCATGTCATTTTCAACTAAATTACATGCATCTTGTGTTGTGGTTGTTGAAAACCACAATTGAATGAAAATTTCAAATAAACTATTTCTGACAAATTTTATCATAGCAGCCCTTTGCTATTAGAAGTGATGGTTATGCATGCAATCATTTCCAAACTTTATTTAATTCCTAAGCATGGTTTGTCATTTTCTGTTTCTCAGTAAATTTATCAAATTACACAAAAAAAGGAGTTGAGAAAAAGATGGTAATAATGATTAGAAATTGATGATAATAATCTCCTTTCTATTACATTGCTAAAGGAATCTTGTTATAGTGTTGAGTTGGTGTGCAACAACTATAATAAGCTTAATGAATATGTTTTCTTTTGTTCTTCAACTAAGTCGTCACAAGATAAAAGAAACATATTAGTTTCTTTATTAATAAAATTTTATGCTGTACAAATTTAAATTAATTTAATTTCAACACGAATATTGGACCTCAATTATGAAACTTTAAAAAATATATATATAAACATAAGCTGAGAATAACAATAAATGTGCTTTAATTCTAAATAAATTAGGATCAATTATATAAATTACTATCATCATTTTACTCTCATCTCATGTTAATATAATATAGGATAATTTTCTTTTTAGAAATAAACTGATTCTAGGAAGATGTCGAGACAAGTCTATGGCTACCTCAAAGGACTACTCAAATGGAAAGGTAAACTAAGCAAAAGATCACTTTGAAGGCAAAGAGATCTCACCAAGAGCCGAAGGAGAATCAATCTTCAATGAAGTGCAAGTTGAGAATTTCTAACACTTGTATTTGCATCATAAAATGATGAAACATCGAAAAAGTCAATAAATGAAATGTATGATATATAAAATAGATGAAGAAAAACATACTCCGAACATATTCAAATGCATGAATACTCAACTCAAAATGTTTCATACAGAATTAAGAATTAAAAAAATGCTTTACAAATATACTCAAATAATGCAATTCGGTAAAATAATATTATATATTTATTAGAGAATTTTTTTAACAGACAATCATCACTTATGAGCTAGCAATGATACAATGAAACCCTTGTCTTTACCACAGTTGCTCCATATCTTACTAGGGTAAGAGACAATTAATCCTCTTTAAGAACAAGTGAGGAGTCGCCCAGACCAATGATATGATCTATCCTACACTGGTTGCATAATTACGGGGGTTTAAGTTGTCTCTATTCTTACCCAAATTGATGCTCAGTACTACTCCCAAATCAAATTATTATACTCATATGCCTCAACTGAGTCATTTAGTCTCATTGTACTTCGCTCAGAAAGCTCAAAATCATCTCAAATCATCATACTCTTTTATTAAAATATACTTTCAAGGTTACTCACATCTCAGCAAAATTCTTTTCCCGAAAATATCTTTTATGCTCAAATCGTCTACTCATTTAGACTCAATTAAATATGCATAAGATTAATATAATTCATATTTTACTTAAAACATAAAAAATAGTAATTAAAAATAATACAGAATAAAAGTCATGATCATTAACTCAACTAGAATTCGTGTGAATGTAGACATGAACAATAATTTCAAGAATTCAAAATATAGCCCCATAATAATCTCAATGCACAATTATATAGAGCTCAATGAACGACAAATTAACTTATTTAGAATTCAAAGAAACTAGGGCTAAAACTCAACTCAAACTCTTTAATGAAAGAGTTTAGATGTAGGACGCATGACGAACTCAATCTAATGTTATGAATAGCCTTACATACCTGGAAGAATCATTTACCAAGCAAAGTTTGAAGAACTCAATTGAAATTCTTGAACCCTAACTTTTCTCCTCTGTAATCTTGCTTTTAAAATATTTTAAGTGTAAAGGGAGAAAAAACATGTAGAAACTGTTAAGGGGATTAAGTTAGTCCTAAAATATCAGGATTTTGATTTGAAATTTTTTTAAAAAAGAACTAAACTATCCCTTATTAAAACAGTTTCGGGACCATCTATGAGTCACTCTCCGAACCGTAGAAACTTCTACTAGTCATAGACGACACCTTTTGTGAAAACTAGGGCTTTGAAGTTCTGAGTCTATGGCTCGTCTTGTTAAATCATGAAAAAAGTACTGAAACTAAGATTTCAAGACTTAGGAACCACAAGAAATTATAGGATCAGTATATACTTCTACGGGTTGTAGAAACCATTCGTGGAATCTAATTTTCTGCAGAATTAGAAATTATTTAGCTAGGATATTTTGGAATGTTATATCAAATTTGTTTCAGAATAGATAATTTATTGTAAGAGTTATAATTCTAGAAATTTGATCAAAGTCAATATTTTAGGTTAAAGTGGTCAGATAGGGTTTGGAAGATTTCATTAGCTTCGAAAGGTGATTTATGACTTGATTGGATCCTTTATACGATTCCCCAACACTTGAGAGTGTTTTGAGTCATTTAGAGTAATTATAGAAACTTGATGAACTTAGAATTGATTATGATCAATATAATATTCAGTCAAAATGCCTTGGATTGGCTATTTGATGATTCAACCAAATTCAAAATCATAATTTTTAGTCAGTTTAAATATTGTTTTATTTTCTAGGGCTCTGAATAAATTTTGAAGATCTATTTGAAGCTTTGGACTTAGGTTGTTGATCAATTATCATCTGGTGCAACATAAATCCTTCATCGCGTTCATGAGGGAGTGTCACATTCATAGTGAAGAAAGATTTTGGACTTCGCAGTCGTGAGTAAGAAAAATTATGGATTGATTCTGTCACGATCTAATCCATCGGCCATGAGGACATCTACTCTAACATCTATATATCATTTTACTCTCATCTCATGTTAATATAATATAGGATAATTTTCTTTTTAGAAATAAACTGATTCTAGGAAGATGTCGAGACAAGTCTATGGCTACCTCAATCCCTCAAAGCTAGCTAACATGAGAAAAACTGAATTGTAAAAATAACAATCCAAAACAGTTCTAAAATTACTATGATTGATGTAAAACTGCCAAGGATAATTGCAAGGAACATTTTGACACCCCAAAGAGCTAGTCTAAACAAGTACAAGAGTTGCTAAAAGAATAAGAGATTAAAATAAATAAGATACAACTTCCACTATAAGGGAAAGATGAGTAGAAAAGATGAGTAGAAACTGTCAAAGATCATTATTATCTTCACATAACAAATATCATTGATCCTACAATCAGACTATACCAAATGGTATAGCAAGAGTAATATCATCACAAACAATATGTACGGATAAAAATATTGATCAATTCAAAATCTACCACACAATATAAAACAAATATTCAGGAGAAAGCATGTAATAAGAAAATGCACCTCTAAATTTTTTTTATCTGCATACTCTTACTATCCCGATTACTTTAATCATAACTAGCACATTTGATTCTAACCCCCTATCCTAGGTCACTGCCAACTCTACCATTGATCATTCCACTCCCTTATCATGCTACAGCTTTTCAAGCCTAACACTTTATCATATTGCATCTTAACCCTTTTATCTCATACGAGAGTTTCTGAATCCACACCACTAGCCACTATTTCTGTCATCCAATCTATCACTTTTCTTGCCGCTCTCTTGCCAACACCTGGCCCTAGACTATTTAGTCAATCTCTTGCATGATTTCAAAATTAGTATGATTTGAGGTCTTTATACTGAATTCTTAGGTTTTTCACTATAGCACAGTCTAACTCGCTATATTGGCCCCATCATAGCGAGATTTCACCTTCTATGACTGCTTGCATAGAGATAAAAATTTAAAATTTCTTTCTAAGCCTTCATATCGTAGGACCAAAACATAATTTAACTTTATGTTACCAAATTCCAATTCAACAACACATCAATTACTCTCCACTTGATCACATACAACTTCATACCTAATTATATAAAATAAAACAAATAACCACAATGTAGTAAGATAAATGATTTACATCACGAGTATAGCATTACTTGGACTTCAACTTGAATCAGTATACACAATGGACATGATTAATTATAGTCCCAATAATCAACTAGTACTCACACCAAAATTGTTAATATATTGCATGATACCGAATGCTAATTATAGTTAGTGCACTGATATGGTGTCCGATCAAATTATGCTCACATAACATTTGATCCAGGTGGACCGATGTGATAGCCAATCTAAATGTATTAGCATGGTACATGATCCAATTATATAGATGTGGCACCCAATCCAAATATTAGCATGCCAATATGATAACTGATTTAATAATTCATGTATTAATGTGGTACTCGATTTAATAATTAATATATTGGTGCGGTACCTGATTCAACATGAAGTCATACATCATAATTACAATCATAACGCAACAACAAGCACTTGCTTGAACAACCAAGTAATACATCTAGTAAAGTAATTAACAAGCACATATAACACAAATAGAAAAATAAATCATTACCTACAATACAGCTATCACATTTGAAGCCACAAGTAAATAAACAAGTTCATTGTATGAAATTGTCAACTTGATCGAAGTCATTAAGTATTAGGGTTAACAATTGAGAATTAGACTATCACCACTAGTCGCATACAGTTCTCCTATAAACTTAAGCTATATTATGTAATAAAAACATGTCTACAACTACTCAATTGAGAAACCTAGCCTAATTGGATGTCAAGCTGCTCTACAAGCAAGTTATGCCACTAGTGATCTTTCTTTTTTCTTCATGTTTTCAAGGGTTAAATCATTTAATAATAATAATAATAATAATAATAATAATAATAATAACAACAACAACAACAACAACAACCACTCCTCCTGATCCAATGTATATGACTTATATTCTTTTTTAGTTAGTTCCAAAAAGAATGACACATTTCTATATCTAGTAAAAGTATAACTTTAAAATATCCATTGTATCTTTAATGATATGATTTCTAGCTACACAAATATGTATTACTTATTTTAGACCACAAGTTTTATGAGTCTTTCTTTCTTTCTTAAACTATGTTACAAGCCAAACTAATTTATATAAATTGAGAAGGAGTTTGTATAAGAGTAATCAATAAATCACTCTTGCAACAAATACTTTGGGATTCAAACACACTAGTTCTACCCTCCAATCTACTCAAAAATTTTATATTTTGTTATGGTTAGATCAATTTTCAATTTCAAGGATATAATCTATCAACACTAATTCTAATTCAAGAGATTTCAGCCTATTAACACCATTTACACTAGAAAATTTTACTAAATTAACTTTCTAAGCCCAACATGGGTAATCTAGTGTTATTTTAAGGATTAAAGAATTAAACAAGTGTTACATTGATGGAAAAAGTTATCTTGGAGGAGAAAATCGATGAAAAACTAGAAATTGCCCCTCTCTTGTTTTAGCTTGACTTTGGACGAGTTTTGAGAATAAAATAATATTTTAGGTCTTAAAAAAGCATCTATCTATAAGTATCTTGTTGTGTCAGCCCTGCCATGGTAACCTAATTCCCACTATGACGGTCACAACTCAAATAATCTTCAATGAAATAGTCATAACTTTTTATTTTGGACTTCGTATGATGCAAACTTGGTGTCATTGGAAAGAAGATTCATAGACATTTAATTTAATCTATCATGGGCCACCTAATTCATTATAAGCTGATAGATATAGTTGTTTGAACTTTACTTTAGTTGATACTTAAGCCTGAAACTAAAACAATAAGGAATTTTCAACTTAACTTAGTGATAGAGACATCGTACAATCTCATTTCACAAGTAATGAACTCGTATACCAAGGAATTGATCATAGCGCTATGAAAAAAGAGATTCATATACGTTCAATGCATATATTTTTCAATAATGATGGAAGAGGTCGTTACAGATTCAAAAAAGTTAATACCTTTTGAGCTCGAATTCAACCTAACTCAATAAGACACACTCAAAATATGATAAAATCAAAATACTAAACACAACCTCGTTATTTACTTAAACTAATAAATGCATGACATATATCTCTCATACAAATATCTATCACTTAACTTTAACTTAACTAATATGTATATTTACTTCAATTTTTTACTATGTTTTTTTAATTAGATGTAATTATCACGTATGAGTTGAATGGGCTTTGATTGGCTGGTATTTAATAGGTGAACTTCCACTATGATAAATGCAAAAATAGAGGAAGAATTAAAGAATAGGGAGACAAATGGGAATGGGAGGTGAGTAGATGTCACAACTTTTAGCAGTAGAAATGATTGTAGAAAAGGCTTGTTGGAGGGTAAGTTCAAAGGTATACGCTAGATAGATTGATGGGAAGATAAGTAGCATTTTCATACGCCTTGGCATCATATTGTTTGCCATATAAGTAGACTATCTCATTAACCCTTTTCACTAATTCTTTTTCAATCATGACTTCTATAAATAGCAAAAGAAAAAAAAACCTTTCTATAAAATATATTCTTTATTTCAAATAATCTCTTCTATTTTTTTTAAAAAAATATAGTTACTTTAAATTATTTGTTGTCTTAAAAGTTTAATATAACATTATTATTTGTTTTCATTTCATTTTTTTAGTTATTGTTCTTCTCTTGAAGACTACAAAAATCTCAAATATGAAAATTGACATAATCTGATGATTGTTCAAATATCAATAAAGCATAAAGTAATTGAAAATCCCTTTTAATTAATTTAAGGAGCATAAAAAATTATGATAAATAATTTAAGACGAAGAAAATAGTAAATCATCTTGAAGCAACAGACAAGTAATAGTGTCATGAGGTCAAATCCAAATTCATACAAAAGCAATATGGTTTAGTTTGATTCCATATTAATTGATTAAATTATTATAATTATTTTCTTCATCTTAATTTATATGATATATTTTTTTAGTAGATGTTTGAACATTTAATTTGAAATTCTGATTTTGAATCGATGTTTGTTTATGACATTTGAATCAAACTTCAACTTCAATATGAAAATTTAATTTCAAATTCCAAATCTTACTAAAGGTAGGATTTCAATACCAAGTTTGTGATTTCAATTTTTTTTTTTTTTGTAATTTTAAAATTTGATTCATAAGTTTATGATTTGCAAAAAAGATCCACATCTTAAACAATAATAACATATCTAGTGGAATTCGACAAATGAAATATGAGAAGAGTAGAGTATATGTAGACCTTCCTGTAATGACTCGGATATTGTACGACTTCATCGCAGCTTGAGAATTTCATTTTGGACAAAATTTGGACCAAGTATCGTCTCAAGGGAGACCACACGGCCAATGTGAGGTCACACGAGCCGTGTGGCCTCCAGTGACACAACACTTGATCTTAATTTTGAGTGTGTGGCCTTAAGCTTCAAATAATATTTTTTGGCCCAAGTATCGTGGTATGGCCAATCACACGAGTCATGTGACTTGAAACTGGTCGTATGGCCTCCAAGATGGGAAAAAAATCTAATGTTGCTTCACTCTTGGCGTGGAAGATGGTATTTTGGCTAAAGTTGGTTCCACGACCCTTCACACGAACCGTGTGAAGGCACATGGACCGTATGGCCAACCGTTTGGCTCACTTTTGGCTAAAAAATTTTCTAAGTATGGGAATCTTCAATCTCAAGCTAGGTTCACTAGCAAAACTTCAATTCAAGCTTATTTATGTTGTTTAAGGTCATCATAGGTCTCCTACATCAAGCCAAGTTCAAAGGATTTCCATCGGTTAAGTTTTTCACAAGTACTGATAGAAGGGTCAACTTTAAATGGGCATATCTATTATCATAAAATGAACTGGGTAGGCCACGACCTATCAATTTAAAGTTTTTTGAATTAGCTTTCCAACGCATCTAGTTTCACCTCATTTGGAGTTTGGATGAAGAAGTTATGCCCTTTTTCGTAAAATCTGTCTAGACTAGATGGGAGGCTTCATAACCACTGAAGGGCTTCACGACGCGTGATGTTGGGCATGAAGCGTTTCGGAAAAAATTAAAGAGGCATTTTTATTGAGGTATTTTTGATATTTTGACCTATCCCCAAAACTTTTTAAGACCTTTAAATCTTCCTTTACATTCGTAAATCTCTCCTACACAAATTCAAAACCCTAATTCAACACTAACCCTTAGTTTCGAAAATCAAATTCTCTCAAGTCTCCTCTCAGGAACTCTTGTGGATTTAAACTTGGGAGTCAAAAAAAATTCAATTCTTCTTCAAATTTCTTTTTGGAATTCTTTTATTAACTAAGATGTGTGGATTCTGATCTTTGGTTTCTTTCACCCAAAGAGACCCAAAACTTTTTCAACATTTTTCATGAATTTTACTTACTTTAAAGTTGGGTTTTCAATTGTTTTGCTTATTAAATTCAATTAATGCATGTGTTGTACTTATTTGATGATTTTAAGTTTATTTAAACTATATTATCATGAATTATATTTAATTTATGAGATTATGAATATGCATGTCCCTTTTCAAGGCTTGTTTATACATGGGTGATTATATTATGATTTTAAATGTGGATTTAAATATGGATTTACTTCAATTTCATACTATCTTGTTGATTTTAGATTGAATCTCAATTACCTATGTTATTCCCACATCATTCATGACATATGCATTCATGAACATGAGGTTTTTATGGAAAGTATGAAGTGGGTTAAGCCCAATTATATTTTATGATATGGTTTTGATAAGATATTAGTTATGACAAGAATGTGATCACATAAATATCTATGATTATCGCTCTTTGAGCATTATGAGTGTTTGCACCATTAAGTATGTATGAATGAGCTATTCTTATGCATGAGTATTATGAATAATGAATTATAATTTGGCATTTGAGCCTAAATGTACATTAAAATGATTTGGAAAGTGACTATTGCTTCTTTCGAAAGCATGTATATATATACATATATGTATTCTTGTGGGATGCCGACAGATGGATTGGGGACGTTAGGGCTATACCCAAGGTCCCTCTCCCTTTTCTTGAACTATGTGCCAGGAAAGGAATAATAGTCAATCACCGAAATAATTAGGTCGTAAGGGATGACTATTCATTTATGATATGATATGATATGTTTTGATAAGGAAATCCTTCTGAAATGATCGGTTCGTAAGAAAGGTGGCCACCACATATGAAATGATGGGTCGTAAGGTATGATGTAGATTACCTTTGGCAAGTAATCTTCTCTCACCCGATGGGAGGTCAACA
>DF363429.1:539-19346 GCA_000787875.1 Solanum virginianum
CGAGATGCAACACTTTTAAAATTGGCACTAATTTGAAAGTCCATATCATGTTTCATATGTGTAGTACAAATATTTATAGTGTTTGTGGGGTGTTACAATTTTTATGCATATGATTACTCACGACTCTGCTCATGCCTATTATGATATCGTTCACCAATTCTCAGGCCAGTTGTTGTCGTGCGCATTTTGATATATATATATTGGAGTTTACTGTGTTCGGCGAGTTGGCTTCGCCCAAGGGCGGGGCTCCGCTTAGATGGTGTTATGCGGTTATTGGGCTTTCTAATATGTTTGTGATATATGACGGAGATTTGGTCCCTAAAAAAAATTGTATATATGCTTGTTCGAATTTGAGGCTGAGTTTGATACTTGTGTTGGCATAAGCCACCTATTTGATATTTGATTTTGTGATTGTGTTTGGGTGCCCATCAGGGCACTAGTCATGGACCACAGATCGGGTCGTGACCATACACTATGGAGATGGGTCAAGTCACATAGTGACATTCGTCTCTCACCTTTGACTAAAGGGCTTGGTGAACTTAAATTACCATCCTGCATGCTATACTCTAGTCAAGAATTGGGTTATCCAGTGTGATTTGGTTGGTGAATTATCAGGAACACAATACCCAAGTTTCTCTCAATTATTGATTTTATGCTGTTATAGTTAGTGTAGTTTGTTTTCTTATTATTTACTTCAAACCCCCCCGCCCCCCGGGGAATTGAGTCGTAAATTACTTGAATTGCTTATTGGTGAATTTGTTATGAGTCTTCATATTCCCTGTGGTTTCGACCCTAACCTAGGTTAGGTTTTATATTTGACAATGATAACTTTATCCCCTAAAAAGAAGGTGTAACATGGGTGTGATCAGGCTACTCATTCTATGTGTAAATGAAAAGATTATGAATTGAGAAAACAAAATTAAACACCGACACAATTGAATCAAGAACATGAAAATTCAAAGTTAATGAAAATCACAAGCTTGAACATCAAATTACACCACAAGTGCTCTTAAACACTCTCTCATAATTTTCTCTCTCAAAATATTAAGTTCTTTGAGCACTTAACCTAAAAATAACCAAAATTGGCGAGAACTTCTAAAAAAATAACCTAAAAAACTATTTATACTAATTAAAAATATGTCCTAAACAAATTAGGAAAATTGATCGGCATACCATATGAAAGGTACATTAAGACCCGTATTGCCTTTTAAGACTCGTAGTCAGGATCTTGTAATCAGCTGCTCGAATTTTAGACTTCACTTCTGTGATACCCCTTTATGACTCATAAAGTGGTTTACGACCCATATTGTCTTCTATGGCTCGTAGTCGTGATCTCATAATCAGCTACTAGAATTTGAGTCTTCGCTTTTAAGAAACCCCTTTACGACTCGTAAAGTAGTTTACGACCCATAAAGGGGATTTCATTTGATAACTCTCTTGCAAGAACACTTCCTAATCCTCAAGGCATGAAAGGTATTCTATGACTCATAAACTGCTCCACGACTCATGTGCATGTTCGTAGACTTCAACTTCAGCAAATAGCCACTCATTGGAAATCCTCACGAAAACTATTTATGACTCAGAAAATGCTCTACGACTCGTAGAAGGTATTGTACAACAGTAAAAATCCACAACTTCTGCAATTTTACCCTAAATAATAGCCAACCCGTAATACTGTAAATCTAAACACGAAAACATATAAAACCAGCAAATATCCCATTGAGAACACACAAAATCCTATGTTTTAAGCATCAAAAGTGTTGAGTTTTGAGAGTACATCAACATCCGCAACTTAAAATTGTTGCTTGTCCTGAAATGATGGACTCAATTTATATAGACAATACAGTCACACACAAACCTCAACTCAATGGCATATATCTTAAACTCGGATACCCACACCAACTTTTCAAAATAGGATTCGATAGCTATTTAGCAAACTGGTGCATGTGACAATACAACTATGACAAGCAAGTGATTATCAAAAGGTTAAAATCACTGAACAAGTCAAATGCTAACGATGCAAGGCATGTGCCCTCATAGAAAGAAGTCCCATATATGACCCTCAATGATGGTTTCATGTTTAATCTTGGAACTGTGCAAAATCACTTGCTCTCAAAAAAAAATATTCACGCATAATGACTTATACCATAGGCTTACCCCTATACTCGTGCCTAGGACCTTTAACTAATTAGACTAAGATCCCTTTAGGACTTTCTGGGATTGTTATGTAGGTTCAAGGGGCTTTGGTATGGTATTTTAGTGAAATAGTGACTAAAGGCCTGAAACTACGTTGTTGTACACTTTTTTTCCAACAACTTTGTTACTTTCAGCTTATTCTCCTTTTTTCCTATTTCAAGCTTTTCTTGGTGTTTTCTTTTCATTTTTCAGCTCTTTGCCTTGCTTTTGCACTTCATTTTGCTTTTTAGCTCACAATGAAGGCATCTTTCATTTTTCTTGCACCCAGTACATAATTTTTCTCCTTTTTCTCTATATTCCTAACTCACCCCCTTATTTTTATGATTTACTCTTACACTAGCCACCCTTAACATAGGCTTTTGGCCTGTGTTGAGGTGCACAATATTCATCCTCAAAACTAGGGCCATTTTTTGGTAGCCACGCTCAACATAGGATTTTTGCCTCAATCAATATACATATTATTCAAGGAAACACATGGCTAATTTCAGGATTTTTCACTAGACAAGACATGTTTAATCAGGTGTTTTCAAAGAGTAGGTACATATTAGGCTCAAATATTAGGAATAAGGGATATATCATCAATTTGGTTGGTTATTTTTAGGCTAAAGTGGACTATTTAAGATCAATGGGCTAAGACCATTCCTAATCTACAATCCAACTTAGAGTAATAGGGAAAGTTTGGAGTTAGCACAAAATACATGAATTTATCAAATTATGCTAACAATCACATGCCAAAACATACGTTATCAAGAAAAAAGCTCACAAATTATGCTTTTTATCTGAATTCACCCTCACTTATTAGAACAGATATTGTCAGACACCTAAACATGCTTTGTTACTATCTAACTACATAATCCAAATTTTTGGTAGGTATCATTTTTCAAACAAAATAAAAAAACATGTTATATGCCACAAGTATTGGTACTATATGCTACAAATATTATCCAAATATACTAAACGTGTCAGTTCAATAAAAATTAAATATCCATAGGGAAAAAGAACACAGGTAAGAAAACTTCGGGATAAAAAATTGAGGTAGTTATGGACCATAAGCTACTCAGACTTCATTGAGGCCCATAACTACCCACACCCCAACGAAAAAGACGTACATTGTCCCTAGTACACAAAACTAAAGGAAAAAATAATATAAGGGGTCAAAAAACATACCTTGGTGCCTAAGTTCTAGGTTCCACCTTGGGTTGCCCCCCAACCAGCACCTTATTTATTGTCACGACATGACTTGGACAAATTGGTTACTCGAATTTCGCCAATAGCCCAGACTTCACTCTTCAACTCATCTAGATGCTTCACAGATTGACAGATATTGAAGACAACTTCTTCATTATTCAATCTAAACCTAAGTTGACCAACTTTCATATCCACTAGGGCTCGTCTAGTGGCTAGGAATTATCTTCCCAAGATGATTGGAACATCCAATTCCACTTCCTAATCTAGAATCACAATGCTTACAGGGAATATGAATTTCTCAACCTTTATCAACACATTATATAATATCTCCACAAGCTTCTTTAGCATATGATCCACCATCAACAACCGCATGCTAGTTACAGTATGGGTCCCCAATCCATGCTTCTTGTAGATCGCAAGGAATATCAGATTTATGCTAGCACTTAGATCACATAGTGCTCTCGTGAAATCTGGATCTCCAATGGTGCAGGGTATAGTGACAGCACCTGGATCTTCTCTTTTTTGTGCTAAGGACCTTGTAGCAATAGCATTGTAATGTTGAATCTCCTGAGAAAGCTCCTCACTCACAGTGCGTTTTGTGGTGACCAAGTCCTTCATATACTTCGCATACCCTGGCATTTTCTCTAATGCCTCGATGACAGGGATGTTGATGGAGCGCTACTTAAACATAGAGAGAAAGGGCTTGAACATGCCTTCCTCAGACCTCTTTTTGAGTCTCTGAGGGAAGGGATGAGAAAGCCTATGGATAAGCTTAAAGCTCTGTGAAACATCAGTTACTTCGCTTACCCCATCCTTGCCATGATCATATCCTTCATCCGCATCCTTAGCTGCAACCATCTTCTCATGAACATCTTCTTTATCAACTGGCATGGGAGGATCAATAGTGCTCTTACCAACCCGAGTAGTGACCGCCAGACACTTCCTATAATTTTTGAGATTTTTCACTATATTACTAGGCATTGTACCCCTCTAACGCTAGTTAAGCTAATTCGACACTTAATTGAACTATTGTTCTAGCTGTTTGATAGCCACAGAGTAAGACTCTATTTTTTGATTAATGCTTCAAATATCTGATTTCATGCCCCTTAAAGTCTCATCCTGCCAATAAATGAGACTCCATCTTGTGATTGATACTAGAGATCCCTGCTTTCATGACCCTTAGGGTCTTATCCTATGTCTCAGCCTTCTTCAACAGGTGATCAAACATCTCCTCAATTCTAGAGTTGCCTGTACCTACATCGCATATGTGTGGTGGCATATAAGGACCATTTTTGAAGCCTTTTTTGTGACCCCAATCTGCATTTGGACTCTTGTTCCTATCATGGTGGTACACAAGGACCATTTCTATAGCTATCTCTTCGACCCCAATTTGCATCTCTATCTTGGCCCCTATTCCTGTCATAGTAACCTCCACGGTTGTCTCTGAATGCTCCATCTCTATTATATTTCTGACCTTGGTTTCCTTGATCTTGGCACCAATAGTTCTGATTGGACCCTTTGGCATTAGTCTGAAAACCTGCCGTCTAATCTTTAAAAAAACAAGTATCCTACTCATAGTATGGCTCCTCATACATAGGTACACATGGAGGTTGGTGGATCACTATGTTCACTCTTTCTTGGTCCTTCTTTATCATCATATCCATACTTGTGCAAAGATAAGCAAGCTGCTACATAATTTCTTCATTAATTTTGGCTTCCTCTGACCCCACACTGATAGCAGATGAACTCTTTATTGAAGCTATATCCTACTGCGCTCATGCAGGATTTGTTTTGACCACTCTTTACATTCGCTCTGCAATCATTGCAAATGGTTGATCTAGAATCATGGTCCCTATGATAGTGTCAACACAGGCCTGACCATTCTCATCAAGTGCACGGTAGAAGATTTTCACCAAGGCATCAATAATGATCTTGTGTTCAGGGACACTCCTCACATATTTTTGCAAATTGCTCCCAAGTAGTTCTTATTGAATCACTAGGTAGTTACTCAATGTTATTGATCAGGTTCTTCAAATTGAGCTTCTTCGATCAAGGGAAGTACCTCTCAAAAAAGTCCTTCTGTAAGTCTGCCTAGCTGGTGATTAATCTTTGCAAGAGCTCAGATAGCCATTTTCCCGCATTGCCCGTAAGAGACAATGGAAAGACATGAAGTCCAACAACATCCATAGATAGTTCTATGTTACCATCACACTCTTACAGACAAATACAACATTGTGTAGGTGGCTATGTGGATCCTCTGATGGTAAGCCTGAAAATAGTCCACGATTCTACATCTAAAGTAACCGACTCGAGATAATGCACTACTAGTAGTAGTGACAACATAATAGCTCCAATCACCTCTATAGCCATAGGATTCAACTTGTACTGATTCTACTGGTAAGCATTGGCATTAAAATCCTGAGGCTATGGAATGTCCCCTAAAGGAGGTGGGTTCTCATTCCTATCATCATCATTATTGTTCCTATTCAGGGCTGCATTGACCGCGTTGTTGGCACTGTCTTGGGAAATTCTTCTTATAGTTCAGTGAATCTCTAGATCAAATGAAGTTAAGGGATTTCCTTGACTCTAAGTGTTGGGCATACACTACTCATACACCATGCAAAGAAATAAAAACAACAAATGAAAGTAAAGTAAAAGGAATTAAGGATTAACACTAGAACTACTAATAAATTCACTAGGTCTAGCCTGATTCCCCAGTAACGGCGCCAAAATCATGATGTCGCCCAAGTTACACCTCCTTTTTAGAGGATAAAGTGGTCGTTGTCAAGATATAGAACATAACCAAGGTTAGGGTCGATCCCACAGGGAATACGTAGCCTCATGAAAATTCACCAATATGCAATCCGAGAAATTGACCAACTCAATTCACAAAAGAGGTGTTTGCAATAATCAATGAGAAAATAAACTAAGAGTGAAAAATAAATAATAGAGAGCAACTAGGGTATTGTGTTCCCCATGATTCCCCAACTTGTATCACTGGATAACCTCATTCTTTTCTAGTGCATAGCATGCAGGATGGTAATTTAAGTTCACCAAGCCCATTGGTCAAAGGTTCAAGGTAAATTTAAGTATGTGAATTGTCCTATCTCCATAGTGTGCATTACTAAACATTACCTATTAGTCCAAGTACAACCTCCCCTGGGCCCAATTTGGTTGATTAGACGAGAAAACATCAATCAAATCTTGTTAATTAATCTTTTTTCCTATTTATTACTACCTTAGTCCAGTCAGGAACACTAGACGAGTTCTAATGTTGGCCACCATAGGAAAATATGCAAAACGAAGAGAGTTAATTAATACATACATATACACTTTCCAAGAATTGTGAATTATTAGATTTTACTTTGTTAATTCTTCATGTTTCACACAACCATAGTTTGGATTTATCTACTCATGTTATGTGTAGATGAAGAGATTATGAATGAAAAAGACATAATTAAACACTTACACAATTAAATTAAGAATAAGCAAATCCAATGTCAATGAAAATTACAAGCTTGAAAATCAAATTACACCACAAGTGTTCTCAAAGACCCTCTCACAATTTTCTCTCCCAAAATATTGAGTATTCTGAGCACTTAACCTAATACTAATCAAAACTAGCAAGAACTTCTGAAAAAATAACCTAAATGACCTATTTATAGTAATTAACCAGTCCTAAACAAATTAGATAAACTAATCAGCACGGCATACGAAAGGTACTTTATGACCCATATTATCTTCGACTGCTCATAGTCTGGGTGTCGTAATCAGCTACTGGAATTTTGGAGTTCATTTCTAAGATACCCTTTTATGACTGGTAAAGTGGTTTATGACTAGTATAAGGGGTTTTGTCTGATAACTTTCCTGCAAGTCCAATTCTCTGATCCTTAGGACACGAAAGGTATTCTACGACTCATAAACTTCTCCATAACTAGTTTGCATGTTCGTAGACTTTAACTTTAATAAATAGTCCTTCACTAAAAATCCTCACGAAACCAATCTACAACTCGTATAATGCTCTACGACACGAAGAAGGTATCATACAACAACAAAAACCAGCAACTTCTGCAATTCTTCCCCAAATCATGGGCAACCTATAATCCTCCAAGTCTAAACCTGAAAACATACAAAACCCATAAATATCACATTGAGAATACACAAAATCCAAAGTTTTAAGAATCAAAAGTACCATGTTTTGACAACATATTTGTAACTCGCTAATTTCACATTCTCCTTGAAATATACCCCCATAATCTCCATAATTTTGAAAACCTCATCCACAAACTCTTGTGGGTCCTCATCCACCTTAGAACCATGGAGTTCTCAGGGATTCATTCTAGTAAAGTCTCTCATCCTAGAAACAGGGGTAGGAGTCTTTGGGGAAGCAACAACTTGGGCCAACATAGTGGTAGCGGCCTAAACTCCTTATTAGTCACTTGGTCTGCTTGAGGGTCTTGAGAAACTTTGGGAGCCAGAGCGTTTCCTCATTAGCACTGACTCCCCTAGGAAATGGTGCACATTGTGGATCCATTCTATGAACATTTCAAAGAACAAGCATTAGAGGGAAAGGGACTTAAAAGCACAACATATATCACAAAGAAGTACATTTCCTAAAATGACTCAAAGTCTCCTATTCATGGATGTGGTGTGCTTTATACCTATGAATAAGACTCTACAATATATGGCATGTTGGACTTCTTAGGATGCTTTCAAACCTTGTGCTCTGACACCTAGTTTATCATGACCCAAACCTAGGGCCAAGCCGTTAAATGGGAAATATGGCACTCAAAGGCACCCCATCAAAGCCTCTTGTTCATATCATAAGCATATATAAGGTAAATAAGTACACATAAGAGTAATCAAGAGAAACATAGCATCATAAAAGTCGCATGTTTCTCTTCAGGGGAATTATAACATATTTAGTCCAATACATGCCTCTACATACTTAATCTTGGTAGGGACTAGAACATAGCTTCATTAGCTCACCCTTAAGATAAAAAGTACAAAAGTCATAGAAACATCAACATAAGCAAGAAACATAAGGACTTGTCCTTGAAGCATGGGAACTCACCAAGTCTTCAATAGGAACACCAAAAGCTAGCGATAATAGTGAGGAATAGCATCATCGTCCATCTTTACATGGTCATAACATGCAGGAAATTGTATGTGTTAGTACATTAGAATGTAATATGTATGTAACCATGCAATGCAACAATTAATATCGTATATAATAGCAATATACATAGACATAAAAATAGAGTAGGGATGATATATGCAAGACTAATGCTCTTTTAAGATTATATTTGGAAGCATCATAAAATATTTCATAGACTAGTAGGAATACATATATGGGAATAAAAGTAGAACCAATATTGAGACTATGTGGACTATTAATTGAAATCTCAATATTACCTCTACCTCGAGTGAAAGAAAAGTCTTTTTTGCCAAGGTAGACTCGACCCTCACCCTATAGGCCCTATCCTAGAATAGTGAGAACCCATTATTTTTACCTCACCCTTTAGGCTCTATCCCAGCACAGTGAATGTCCATGAAATAGCTATATAGATCCATTAGTACAAAATAATAGGCCTATAAATATCATCCTCATCCTACGATGGCACATAGTTATCGGACAATCTCAGAGCTAAGTCATACCCTACGGAATATATAGTTATGCATATACATTTACGTAGACACCATCATAGTTTATAAATCATACATTCATAGCTTTGCAAAATAGACATCGTGATCTCATCATCCATAGGGATAATCTATCTACATAAATTTTCATGTAATGTAGTTATACGCTCCATCTTATCATCATTTTATAAATACTGAGGTCTTAAGTCACCCTCATCATCATCACCATAACATCATCATCATCATTATCCTAAAATCATCATCATGAGACCATACTATCATATTTGAAAACATAGTCATAAGATCATGCCGTTAACATAGGTAAATTACGGCCATGTGTGGCTTCATGAGCAATTAAGCTAAAATCATCCAAAAGATGAAAATTATTTAGGAAACATGCAATTGAAAACATATTGAATCATTTGTAAAGGAACCCACATCACTTTCAAAAAGCCATAATCATCAAATACTTAATATTATTCATCGTAAAACCATCATTTTCATTTAATTGACATGAATTCACATTTGGATTGATCAATAGATATAGCCTCAATCATAATTGAAGATATTGGGTAGAAGTAGAGATGGACCATACATTTTACATAATTGAAATTAAATAGAAATTGAGGATTTGAAAGGAACTCCATAGAATAAAGGATTTTATGGATGGCGATTCACATATGTTAAGTAAATAGCCTTAGAATTTGAAGAGAAAGTAGAGAGCTTGGGTTGATCGTCAATAGAGATCCTTTCTTCTTAAAGAAGAAAGCTTTTGTGAGTAATTTTAGAGAGAGAATTTTTGTAGTGATTGATATGATGAATAATGGGATTGATTTGGTGGTTAAAGGCTATTTATTGAGTGTGTTTTGGTCATAAAACTGTCCAAATTCATTTTAGGTTGCTTAGGAAGAAGTTCCAAACAATCTCATTTGAAATTGGAATTGTTCATAAAATTTTGAATTGTGGTAAACTAGAGAAATGAAACGGACTTGCTCCACTCTAGGTCATATTCGTGCAAAGTTCAATTTTCCCTTATTTTTACCCAAGAATGAGTTTATGTCACTTTTTAATAAAATGAACTCTCCCCGCGGCATGGAGACATTGAAGCATTTAAGACATCGTGTATTCTTCTGGAAGTGCAAATCTTACAAAAAAATATTTTCCAATATGATCGATCTAAAAGTTGAAAGAGACTATTGTCACACATAATTTTGCCTCCTAATTAGAATCTGGCCTCCAATTCTCTAAAGCAAATAGTGATGATGTCTTATGAAAAAGTATTCGTCATAAGGTCATAAGAAGGAATTTTGAGAGGTGTTACACATCCCAATAAGTGTTTTGAAAGCAATACGATATGCCTAAAGAGCATCATCCAATGTTCATGCCCAATAAACTCTACTAGTATTCAGGGTATTACCAAAGATATTCTTGATTTCACAATTCAAGATTTCAACTTGGCCATTGGTTTAGGGATTATAAGGTTTTGCCACCATATGCTTGACCTCATACTTACCCAACAATGATGTGAACATCAAATTACAAAAATAGGAACCCCCATCACTAATAGTAGTCCCTAGTTTGCCAAGCCTTGTTAAAATGCACTTCTTGAGAAAACGAAAAACACAACTTCTATCATTTTCTACTAATGCTATTACCTCCACCTATTTAGAAACATAATCCACAACCACCAAGATAAATTTTCCCGTAAGAAATTACAAATGGCCCCATAAAGCAATGCCCCACATACCAAACTATTCAACTTCCAAAATAGGAGTGAAAGGTTATTCATGCCTACGAGAGATATTACCTTATTTTGGCATTCGACACATTGCTTCTCCATGTTTTTTCACATCTTGATACAATATATGACATAATAGGCACATTGAAACATGTTTGTTGTGGTTCAGACACCATCATGACGACCTCCCAGCGAAGATGTTGACAAGCATCAAGAATAGCTTATGTTTTCTCTTGCGAAACACATCTTCTAATGATATTATCAGCAAACTCCAAAAATAAATGAGCCTCATTACAATAATACTTCTTGGCATCAGAGGTAAATCAGTACCTCACTTGGTATGGCTTCAAACCATCGGGAATAATTCTTCAAACAACAAAGTTGGCAAAATTAGCATACCTGGGTAAAGCTCCATGGAAATCATCAGGGAATACATAAGCAAGATCATTCTCCTCAGCCACCTCTTTATTTGACTCACGCCTAAATATATGGTCAACTAGTCAATTCTCACAACCGTTTTGATCTTTTACTTCAAAATCAATTTCTTGTAATAATAAGACTCACCAGATGAATTTAGTCTTTGCATCTTTCTTAGCCATCAAGTACCTCAGTGTTGCATGTGAGCAACCATTTTAGTGTGCTAAAGATACTCTCTAAACTTTTCAGATACATACACCACAACTAACAATTATAGTTCAATGATGGTGTATTTCTTTTAAGCAACATTAAGCCTCTTGCTTGCATTATAAATAGGATGAAACAACATTTATAATGAAACAACATTGCTTTTCTCTGACCCAACACAATAGCCAAAGCCACACCACTTGCATCACACATCAACTCAAAAGGAAGATTCCAATCAGGTGCAACTATAATAGGAGTTTAAACAAGTTTTTGTTTCAAACATTCAAAAGCCTTCATATAAGCATCATAAAATAAAAATGCAACATCTTTTTCAAGCAACTTGTACAATGGATGTATAATCTTTGAAAAGAATCTTTGGTAAATCTCTGATAGAAACTTGCATGGCCACAAAAAGTATGAACTCCCTTAACAAAGATAGGTGGAGGCAACTTGGCGATCACCTCTAAATTTTCTTGATCAACTTGAATACCTATACATGAGATCTTATGACCCAATGCAATGCCATTCTTTACCATAAAGTGGCATTTTTCTCAATTAAGCACAAGATTTGATTTAACAAATCTTTGCAAAAATTTTTGAAGATTAGCGAGACATTATTCTAAAGTGTCACCCATGATTGAAAAATTATCCATAAATACCTTCATAGTGTCTGCAATCATATTAGCAAAAATAGATAGCATACACCATTGAAAGGTTGCGGGTGCATTGAATAAGCCAAACGACATTCTTCGAAATACAAAGGCACCATATGGGAATGTGATGGTAGTTTACTCTTAATATTCACAGGCTATAGAAATTAGATTTTAACTAAAACACCCATCCAAAAAGCAATACCATCCCCTACTTGCAAGATAGTTAAGCATTTGATTCACAAATAGCATAGGAAAATGGTATTTCTTGGTTGAAGCATTTAACTTTTGGTAGTCCATACAAATACGCCATCTAGTACCCAAGTTCATTGCAACGACGACACCTTTCTAATTAGGAAAAATAGACATACCCCCTTTCTTTGTCACACACTGAATGGGGTTGAGCCAATCACTATACTTGATGGGGTAACTTACCTCGATGTCAAGCCACTTAATAATTTCTTTCTTAACTACTTCCTGCATAGAGGGTTCAACCTTATTTGGTGCTTAACAGTATGCTTACAATGATCAATCAGCTTGATTTTATGGGTGCAGACACATGATGGAATACCAACAATATCCATAATTAGCCACCTAATAGCCTTAACAAGCATCATCAGCACATCAACAAGGGCTTCAACTTGCCAATCAAGAAGAGAAGTTGAAATAATCATCGTTAAAGTATTATTTCCACCCAAGAAAGTGTAATGGAGATGAGAAGGAAGAACCCTAAGCTCAAGCTTTGGTTGTTCCTCTAGATGGCTTTACCAGAGGTGATTATTGATTCTTCAATTCAATATCAAGCCTTGGGAAAGTTTTGAAATGTAACCCCAAGCCTAACAATGTTGTAACCATTTCATCATAATCTTCGATATCTCTACTATCATTTTTCAACAACGTTGCAGCCAATGATTCATCAAGACCCAACATATCATCTGCAGTAGCAATTGTATCATCTACCACATCAATGAAAGAGTGGACCTAAAGGTCATTCGGTTTCCTTATGGATTTGCAAACATTAGAAGTTACTTCTTTATCATTAACCCAAAATTTCAACTCACCACTCTCAGCATCCACTATAGCTCTCCTGGTATCCAAAAATAGTTTATCGAGAATGATAGGAAATTTTATATCCACCTCACAATCCAATATCATAAGATCACCTAGAAAAAATGAATTTATCAGCCTTTACCAACACATCATAAAGAATACCAATTGGCCATTTGATTGTACCATTTGCTATAATAAGACACATTGTGGTCAGTGTAGGTTTTCCTAGCCTAATTTATTTAAAAATAGCATGCAACATCAAATTAGTACTCACTAAAATCACATAATACCTTCTTAAATTGAAATAACTCAATGGTATAAGGAATAGCGAAAGCTGCCAAATCTTCGTACTTAACCACAAGGTTGCTTGACATAATAATATTATAGTTTTGGGACACCTCAATAGTCTCAAAGTCTAAACTTGCTTTTTAATCACTAATTCCTTTATGAATTTGGCATGTTCAGGCATCTCAACCAAAGCTTGAATGAACAGAAGATTAATAGAAAGAGTCTTGAAGATTGAAAGAAATTTTTGAAATTTCACATCATCGTCTTTCTTTTTAATCCTTTGAGTAAATGGAAATTTAACCTTGGGTAACAACTTTTAATGAACCAAAGAATGAATGACCTTCTCTTCTCATTTGCAACATCAACATTTATATTTGGCTGAGGCTCATCATAATCATTCAATGCAAAGGTGCCCTAGAAAAAAATTAAACTCAAAACAGGTATGAGTCACAGGTACGGCTCATAGTGGAGACTACGAGTCGTAGGCTGGCACATACCAATTTCCAGTAACATTTCTAAACAAAAGGCATACTCATAAGACCCCCACTATGGTTTGTAGTGAACACTACAACCTGTAGGTACGTCCCATATGACATATGTTAAGGGGCCATAGGTAATTGTTATTCCCTACGAGGGGCCATTATGACTCGTAAGTCTTTCTACAAGTCATAGATATCCTCGTAGTAGGGAATATCAGACACATGTGGTGTCTTCAACCTTATCACGCGAACAACAATCAATCAACCAATGATTTCAAATAAAATTCAAAGCAATTTTATTTTTCAAACTATATAACAGGCACAATAATATTCCACGACCCCTAATCATGATAATTCAATCTAAAACCCAATCACTCAACCATAAATTTCCCACATATTAAAGAATTTCAAAAACATTCAACAATCCCAGAACTCACAACAATAACATTAACACATAGACATGGAAGTTCAAGGGGATTAGATGCACAAACAGACAACAGATTTCTCAAACCACCTCCTTCAATCCCATGGCAATACCCACAACAAAATTTCTATCCCACCATGAATCTACCAGTTAATCAAGCATCACATATTCAAAATTTAGAACACTAAACATGGCAAGATATCACCATTCCAACCACCAAACAAGAGTGATTTCAAAATTTAGAACTACATTAGAAAATTTTAAATGACACACCAAATTCTCATTATTGAAGCATCAATTTTCTAATGGGTACTTTCAATACCAGTTACAAACATATAATCGTCCAAGAATTTCAAGAGACATAAAAGTATGAGTGCAAAATTTAACCAAGAAATATACCTTTTGAGAAGATGATGAGAAATTAATCTCAATTAGAAGAAAGAGGCTGAAACACTAGGTATTGGATGCTTTGCTAGAAAGTTTGTCGGAAAATTACGTGGGTACGCCGGAAAGGGGGTTGGAACAGTGGCCGAATAATTTGGGAATGAATTTATGGATTAGGATTTTATTTTGGGGGTCCAAAATAAATTTTTACCACTTTTATAAAAAAATCGGGCTGCCTTTTAAAATCACTGAGTCCGATCTACAGACCCCAACTAGGAGTCATAGGGCTTCCTACGACTCGTAGGTCATGGTTTCGTAGCAGACCTTAACACTTAGAAAAATATAATAATTATACCTGGGAACTACAAAACCCTCTTACAACTTGTATCATGGACTGCGAATCATAGGGCTGGCTCGTAGTATATATGCCAATTTTGATCGAACACTATTAGTCTCTAGGAGCCATGATTATGAGTCATAGTGTAAGCTACGACTCATATTCTTGGTCGTAGAGGTTGCTTCAAATGCCATTTTCTTCCAACATTCACACTTACTTCACACCTGTAGCGTTCATCTCAAAATATACAATTATCCCAAAAATGCAACTGATTCAATGTCTTCAAAAATCAAAACAAATATCAATCTACTACCTAGCAATTCAATTAACCAAAATAAACATAAAACAAGCAAAAAACATGAAACAATTTTGGGTTGCCTCCCAAGAAGTGCCTTGTTTAATATCGTGGCTCAACATAGTCATCATCAATCATCAAAAATCCTCAATGGCCCACACCTCATCCAGGTGCTTTATTGATTGGGGAATATAAAAACCAATCTCTGCATCGTTGACTATAAACCTGAGCTGATCAGAATCCATTTGCACCAATGCTCTCCCGGTGGCCAAGAATGGTTTCCCCAAAATAATAGAGACCTAAAAATCAACCTCACAATCAAGAATCACAAAATCCGCAAGAAAGATAAACTTATTAACTTTCACCAATACATCAAAGAGAATTTCCTTCGGCTTCATGATTGTCCTATCAGCCATGATTAACCACATTTTTAGGGGTAGGAGAACCAAGATAAAGCTTTTTGAAAATGGCAAGAGGCATCAAATTATGCTTGCTCTTAAATCACATAATGCCCTCGTAAACTCTACATCACCAATTGTACAAGGAATGGTGAATGCATCAGGATCTTTCCTCTTTTGGACTAGGCTATCATGGCCCAAGCCTAGGGACTAGATGTGACAGGGTGAATGGGAACCCAAAAGGACCCGAAACAAGCCTCTTGACATATCATTTACACATCCTTGGTCTTGGAAGCAATTAAACAACAATAAGAGAATAGAAATAATGATAAAGGGACTAAGGGAAGTCTTCATAGCATATGTCATCAAAGAGTCAAAACTTAAAGCACAATTACATAACTTGTCCGACAATACCTCTAGCATAGATTGGGCAAGGGCCAATATAACTTTTCTGGCTCACCCTCATAGTCATAAGCATTTCAACAAAGAAAAGATTCTTTACATAATATAGGAACAATAGTTATTGTCCTCGGAGTTGAAGACTCACAAAACTTGCTTCAAGAGATAGTATCACCTCCGTGGAGGAGGAGGATGATCAAGTGGATCTCCAGTTCCTATATGGTAACATCATGTATACATAGAGTGTGTGTTAGTAAGTTTGAATGTACTAAGTATGTAGGATGCAATGCATCGAGAGATAGGCAACATAATAAAAATGCATATACATAAGAAAGAGATAGTACATTAGCAACATATAGAGAGTTGGTTCAGTGAACACATCGACATACACCCTATACAAGTAATTACACCAAATTTTCAAAGCAAATACCACCGTGGCCAATTCAAGAGCATGGGTAGGATAATTATTTTCATGCACCTTAAGTTTGCTAGAGGCATAAGCTATCACCTTACCATTATGTATCAAAACACAACCCAAACCAATATGTGAGGCATTATAATACACAAAAAACCCTTCCAAACCTTTCGGTAAAGACAAAATAGGAGCGAAGACAAGCTTATCTTTCAAGGTTTGAAAACTCTTTTCACACTCATCGGTCCACAGAAACTTTGCCTTCTTTTGGGCTAACTTAGTCATGGGAGAAGCAACAAAAGAGAACATATTTAAAAACCTCTGATAATAACTCGCTTGTGGCCAAGAAACTTCTATTATCCGATGGAGTCAAAGATCTAGGCCAATTTCTAACTACCTCCATCTTCTTAGGATCCACCTTTATACCATCACCCTACACCTCACCTAGGAATGCAACCTCTTTCAACCAAAACTCACATTTCTCATATTTGGCATATAACTTCTCCTCCCTCAGATTTGTAACACTACCCTCAAGTGATCCACATGCTCCGCTTTACTATGGGAATAGATCGAGATATCATTAATAAATACCACCAGAAACAAATCAAGGTAGGGTTCAAGACCCTATTTATAAGATTCATGAAGATAACTGGTGCATTGGTCAACCTAAAAGACATAACCACAAATTCATAGTGCCCATATCTAGTTTGGAAGGCCATCTTAGGAATATCATACTCCCTCACTTTCAGTTGCTGATACCCGGACCGAAGATCAATCTTAGAGAAGTGACTAGCCCCTTGAAGTTGGTCAAAAAGATCATCAATCCTTGGTAGAGGATACTTATTCTTGATGGTGACACTATTAAGCTTCTAGTAGTCAATACACATCCTTAAAGAACCATCCTTGTTCTTCACAAACAACACCGGTGCATCCCAAGGTGATTGGTTATGCCTAATAAAGCCCTTTTTCGACCAATCCTTTTATTGCTCCTTCAACTCCTTTAACTTTGCTAGGGCCATATGGTAAGGGAGAATAAAAATGGGTTGAGTATCGGGAAGCAGTTCTATACAGAAATCTATTTCCCTTTTGGGAGGAACACCTAGAAGCTCATTAGGAAAGACATCAACGAACTCATTAACCATTAGAACTGACTCTATAGGATGGACTTTGGACTCAATATCCCTAACCATTATAAGATGATAGAGACATCCCTTACAAGTTAACTTTTGAGTTTTAATGCAAGAAATGAATCTATACTTGACCACCACATCAAGACTATCCCACTCAAGGACGGGTTCATTAGGGAATTATAATTTGACCGTACGGGTTCTACAATCAATAGAGGCATAATTTACATGCAAATAATTCATCCCAAGAATGACATCAAAATCTACCATATTCAACTCAATAAAATCACAAGGAAATATTTTATGCAAAATGAAAATGAACAATTTCTATAGACCCTTTTAGCAACAATGGATGCACCAATAAGAGTAGACACCTCATAAGGCTTACATAATAATTCGGGTTCAACGTGAAACTTTTTGCCAACAAAAGGAATAACAAAAGAAAGGGTGGCATCCAGGTCTATCAATGCACACATCAAAATCAAAGACTTTTAATATATCGATGACAACATTGGGCACCTAATCTACCCCTTGCCTCCTTTGAAGAACATAGAATCAATTGTGCCTTGGGGCACTGCTATGTTGACCTCCTCTTCCCAAAGGAACCACATTCACACCTCGGCTTTATGGACGACCATCTCTACCCATATGTTGCACACGTGAACAATTAACCACCTTATGACCTACTTCACCATACCCATAAGAAGCATTAGTATCCTTCAAACATAGGCCATCATGGCCTCTACCTCTTTTCTTACTCAACTTTTCTCCCTCCAATTGTTGGGCATAAGTCATAAGGCGGGACAAGTCCATATTACCTACATGGCAGCACGACACTCCTCATTCACCAAATCGAATACACCCATCATAAACTTTTTCATCCTAGACCTTGGCTCTGCCACCAATTATGGAGAATATATAGAGAGTTGGTTGAACTTGAGGACATACTCCCTCACACACATGGAACCTTGCTTTAAATCCATGAACTTCACTATTTCGGCCTCCTTTAGCTCAAGTGGGAAGAACCGGTTGAGAAATGTCATCTTAAACTCCTCCCAAAAAATCACATTGTTGTTTCCCTTCTCCTTCTTCCATTAAGTAAACCATATTTGGGCCACCACTTTGAGTTGGTAAACCACCAACTCCGCCTTCTGATCCGATCTAACACCTATAAT
>DF363429.1:19354-32871 GCA_000787875.1 Solanum virginianum
AAGCCACCCCTTTGAGTTGGTAGGCTTCCAACTTTGCTTTCTCCTCCGATCTAACACCTATAATAAATAACACTTTATACACCTTATCAATAAATTCTTGAGAATCTTTATCTATATTAGACCCATAGAACTCCAGTGGGTTCATTCTCATGAAATCTCTTACCCCAGATGCCAGAGTAGGAGCATGAGGGACTTGGGCCCCATGGTTCATTTGATTAGTCAGAGTTTATGCTAACATAGCAATAGCATATCGAAACTCTTCTTAAGCTTATTGTTCTTCGGGTATACAATTTATTCTTCCTCTTGGGATAGGCATGATCTAGCATAGCAAAGAACATTCATTAGGGAAAAACCTTAACTTGACTCCAATAGCACAACATAGATCAAGAAGAAGGAAACATTTCCTAAAATGCCTCACAGCCTCTTACTAATAGTTGTGGTGCACTTCACAACCATGAAAAATACTCTAATCAACGTGGTGCATAAGATATCGAGGACCATTAACAACCTAGTGCTCTGATACCAAGTTTACCACGACCCAAACCTAGGACCTAGACGTGACATGACGAATGGGAACCCAAAGGGACCCCAAACAAGGCTCTTAACATATCATTTACACATTCTTGGTCATGAAATTAATTAAAAAACAATAAGAGAATAGAAATAAGGATAAAGGGACTAAGGGATGTCTTCACGTCATAAGTCATCAAAGAGTCAAAGCTTAAAGCACAATTACATAACTTGTCCAACAACACCCCTAGCATAGATTGGGCGGGGGCTAAGACAACTGTTCGTGCTCACCCTCATAGTCATAAGCATTTAAAAAAAGAAAAGGGTCTTTACATAACATTAGATCAATAGCTATCAAGGAAAATTGACAATACATGTTAATACCTAATCAAAGAGATGCAAATAATTTGGGTTATTAGAAGCTAGCTACTCATAGTTCTGAAAACCCCATGTTGATAGTCCGAGTTGGACCCTTGGCTATTGTTTCAAAAACCCACTGCTTGATTGTGTCATATAGACATAGAGTATCCATTAGTACATTTGAATATACTATTTTGAATATACTAAGTATGTAGGATGCAATGTAATAAGAGATAGGAAACATAATAGAAATGTATATACCTAAGAAAGAGATAGTATATTAGCAACATGGCTTGCATGAACAATATTTGAAGTAAAACATGCTTGTATAGATCATAATACATGTGTTGGAAGAGACCATTATCATAGACCAGGCAACTAGTACTTGGAATCCAAGGCCTATCATCCCCTTAGAAAGCGATTGAATTATCTACCCCTCAATTGGTAGATGGGCATAGCACCCCCCCATCATAGTGGTCAAGGTATATGCCCCTCAACATAGTAGATGGACATAGCACCCTCTATCATAGTGGTCAAGGTATATACCCCTAAATATGGTAGATGGACATAGCACCCTCAATAATAGTGGTCAAGGTGTATACCCCTCAATATAGTAGATGGGTATAACCTCCCCCCACTATAGTGGTTGAGGCATAGCACCCCTTCATCAAGGTGTAGTCAACTTGCAACACTATAGATATATTTTATGAAATCAACACATACAAATATTTCTTTCATCATCATATAGTTCACTTGAGTCATAGGTCATGCATTAGATCATCAATAACTCAAGAACCCTTAACCGGACATTTATGAAACACTTGGTGGGTATGTAATGGTAGTGTAAAATCATACAATACAAGAGTAAAATCATATGAGAAAACTTAATTTAAATCAACCCACCAACACTTTGTAATACCCTCATGTAATATACCTTGAAACCCTTTATCAAATCTCAAAATAGATCATAGATTCATAACTCAAAACATGCTAAAATAATTACACTTTTTTGAAACTACAACACAGCTTATATTCAAATTTCATAATAGAAGATACCCATAATTAATCAACTTGAAAATATGCAATTTACATGAAAAGAAGGTTGGGCAACATGAGTGAAAGGACCCAATGGTTGAAACCCAAATACATCTACTTTGGAGATTTCCTTGATGAACATTTGAATGAGAACTTGAAGCTTGGATGAATTCATTAAGGTCTGGGAGTGAGTTTGGGACACTTGAATTGGGTGAAATATTTGGCTAATTATTTGAGAGAGTTTTGAGGAATGTCTTAAATGATATGGGGTTGAAAAATGACTAAGTATTAGTATTTTTATGCATAGGGAGGCTTAATCCCAAGGCCTTAAAGCCTTGGAATGAAGTTACAAAAATTGGCAAAAAAATATATAGGTCCACGTGCTAGCCACGCTGGCCTCGCGTTGACCGATTATATTTCATGCAGTTTTTGTAAAACAAAATTCTGATATGATTGCTCTAAATTTGGGGTTACCTATTTCCCACTCAATTTTGCCCCCTGATCATGAATATGAAGTCAAATTTTTTATATCACGCTTGAATTTTGAGAATATCAAAATTATGATTATGTGCATTTCTAAGGCATATTTTTGGGCACTTTTTTGGGACGTTTCATTGGCATTTGGTCATTATGGAACTACATTATTGGAGCTCTTGTGAAAGCTCTTGGCTTACCATGCACGTTTTCGTCACCAAATCCTTCATATACTTAGCATACCCAGGTATCTTCTCCAATTCTTCTAGAAGGGGGATGTTAATAGACAATTACTTTAACATCGAAAGGAAATATTTGAACTTACCATCCTCCTCCTTTTTCTTGAGCATTTGAGGAAAAGGGGGAGGAGGTTTTGGGATAATCTTGACTTTTTCTTTCTCTTTCATTTCTTCACTTTGCATCCCATTGCTTTCCAAACTTTCTTTCTCAACCTCAACCTTGTCATCAATACCCTTCTCACAAGCTTTGTTATCAACCATGGACATTGGGGGTTCTATAGTACTTTTCCCACTTCTTGTCATAACTGCCATGTAATGCCTATCATTCTTTGAATTTTGAACTATATTACTTGGCAAAGTTCCCTTTTGGCATTGGTTCAATTGAGAAGATCTTGCCCAAATAATTGCTCCAATTGTTTGATGGCCACCGAATGAGACTCTAATTTTTGGTTGATGCTTGAAATATCTAATTTCATCACTTTTAAAGTCTCGTCTTGATGGTCGGCCCTCTTTAACAACTTATCAAACATTTTCTTGATCCTAGAATTGCTAGAAATAGCATCACGATAAAGGGGAGGTACATAAGGACTATTCCTATATCCATCTCTTCGACCCTACTCGGCCTTCAATTCCTTTCTCTTTCATAATAACCGCCATGGTTATCTCTATATGCACCATCTCTATTATAGTTTTGACCTTGATTTCAAAACCTTGCTGCCAATAGTCCGAGTTGGACCCTTGGCTATTGTTTCAAAAACCCACTGCTTGATTACTCACAAATCAAGCATCTTCATCAAAGAAGTACTCTTCATACATTGGTGCCTTTGGAGGTTGGTAAGTCACCGCATGAATACTTGCTTGGTTTTGTTCAACACCAAGTCTATAGTTATGCAGAGTTGAGCAAGTTGTTGTATGATCTCCTTGATTACCTTGGCTTGATCATTTTTAGTGTTCACTGCATAAGAAGTTTTAGTTGCACCTTTCTCTCTTTGGCCCCACGGTCAATTTATATTGACCACTTACTCCATTCTTTCGACAATTTGTGTAAACGGTTGATCAAGAACATGCCTCCCATAATGGTATCGGTCACAAGCTTGACTATTCACGTCAAGAGCCCGATAAAAGATCTCTACTAAGGCATCATCAACTATTTTATGATTTGGAACCATCCTCAAGCACTTGGTGAACCTTTCCTATGTTATACTAATCGAATCACCTGACAATTGCTCAAAGTTGTTGATTTGATCTTTGAGTTTAACCTTTTTGGACCTCAAAAAATACCTCTCTAAAAAGGCTATCTGTAGCTTGGCACAACTTGTGATCAAATTTTGTGGGAGTTTTGACAACCATATTGCTGCATTTCCAGTTAGAGATAGAGGGAACACTACTAAACCAACTACATCTATTAAAATATTTTGTGTACCCATCACACTCTTGCAAACAAATGCAATATTATGGAGATGACTATGTGGATCTTCCGAAGGTAGCCCCATAAACAAACCACAATTTTGAAGCTTTTATAGGAGATCACTAAACATGGTGAACTTAGTGTTGGCCGGTAGTGGTGGCAACACTATTGCTCCTGTGACATCTGTGGCCATAGGGTTCAACCTATATTAATTCTAACCATAAGCATTTTCGTTGAAGTCCCTATGGTGTGGCCTATTCTCCTTTTGAGGTGTGTTTTCATCTCTACCCACATCTTCCTCATGTTGACCAATAGCTTCATCAATTGTAATGCCCTCGTTTTCTTGCACCATTCTTCTTGACATTCGGTGGATCTCCAAGTTAAATGGAACTAAGGGATTGCCTTGGCTCCTTGTGTTGGGCATATAAACCTAATATACCTTGCAAATACAAACCAAAGAACGAAAAATTAAATAAAAGTAAAATACAAGAGAGTCAAGAAATTAACACTTGAATTAATTATTAGTTAAATCAAGTCAAAAACCTAGCCACATTCCCTAGCAACGGCACAATAAATTTTGATGTTCACGTTCTAACAGTAAAGTGGTCGCTATCAAGTATAAACCTAACCAGATACTAGGGTCGGATCCACAGGGAATACAGGATTTGACCAAGTTGACTAACCAACAATCATTTCAAGTATCAATAGACTATATTCTCTAGAAATAGGGGGGTTGCAAATTGGAATAAAATAACTATAAAAACTATACTAATAATAATGAAGAAATAATCAATTTGAGGAGCAACTTGGGAATTGTGTTCCCCATGATTCACTAACTCAAATACTCTAGATAACATAATCCTAACTGAGACATTGCATGCAGGATGGTAACTTAGGTTCTTCCAGCCCTTTTGTAAAGGTGAAGCTCGAATTTCACCATAGCGCTTGGTTGGCAACCATGGTGTGCCAACTAACCATTACCCATTGTCCTAGTCAACCTCTCCTTTGTTGGGTTTGGTTGATTAGATGAGAACACATCAATCAAAATCTGTCACCCATTTTTTTCTGATTCATCACTACCTTGGTTGGGATCATGTCATTAGGTGAGATTTGGTGTTGGCCACCACCAAAAAACAAGCATTCCGAAGGAAAATTGACAATACATGTTAATACCTAATCAAAGAGATGCAAATAATTTGGGTTATTAGAAGCTAGCTACTCATAGTTCTGAAAACCCCATGTTGTGGGGGTTTAGCTACTCAATGCTATGGAAAAATCACAAATAATGATTAGAATAAACATGATTGGGAAATTACCCAAAGAAAATGAAGAACAAAATTCACCTTGATGTTGAAATGAGAAGCTTGAAGAATGGAGTTTGATTACAAGTGATGTCAAATCCCCAAATTGGATCTTTAAAGTAAGACCCTAAGCATCAACACTAAACCCTAGAAAAACCTCTCTAAAATATTCTCAAGAATCTCTACAATCTAATCTGACTAATCTCTCTCTTTTTAAAACCCTAACTTAAACTATTTATATTATTTACAAGAATGGCGTAAATATAAATAAGAAAAGTTTGGTTGGCAGCTGTTATGATTTGTAATATGACTTATAGGATGATCTACGAGTAATAATCGGGCTTTCGTAGTCAACACTTGGCATTTTTGATTTAGATGCTACAATCCATACTATGAGTCATGCTCTGGTCTATGACTCGTATCTTGGGCTTGTATGGCTAACTTTAATTTCTAAGATTTTGATATTTGGAAGTTGTTAATCACTACGACCATCTTCTATTACTGGTAGCTTATATTACGACCCGTAGTGAGTCTCGTAGATCTTTAAATTCAACAAAATCTGCTACTTTTTCAAAAAAAGGTCGACTTGTATTTTATGCAAAAACAACATAAAACCCATAAAAAGTCACATCAATAACATGCAAAATCCCTTATTTTAGTTATCAAATATGTTGTATATTTATAGCATATCAAGGCCCTTCCAGCATATCTCAGATATGCGTTTTAGGGTGCCAACAACACCTTGACAGTCATAGTTCTTGTGGACCTGAATGATGAACAGGTAAATGCCCTTTTCATGGTACTTAGGTAGTTCAAGAAGGCCATTGGGTGGAGTGTAGATATCAATGGTATCTCTCCCTGGATATGTACACATAAAATGCAGTTGGTCAAGGACTATAAGCCAAGTATTTAGCACCAAAGTTGCCTCAACCCCCCCCCCCCATGTAAGAGGTTGTCCATAAAGAAATCATCAAATGGTTGGATGCAAGAGTGATCTATCTAATCGTAGACAGTCCCAGTTCAGTATGTTCCGAAGAAAGAGGGCATCACTGTGGTACAAAATGCAAACAATAAGTTGATCCCCATGTGGCTAGTCACTGGATAGATAGTGTGTATGGACTATACAAAGCTTAATACGTTGATAGAAAAAAACCAATTCCCTAGGTTGTTCATGAACCAGATGCTATAACGATTGGCTAGAAAGGGTTGGTACTGGTTTCTGACCGATCATCATTCCCTGGAAGATCAGGACAAGGCAACATTCACATGGCCCTATGGCACCTTCGCATTCAAGTAGATGCCATTTGGGTTGTGTAATGCTCCAGCAATATTCTAACGATGTATGATGTCCATCTTCTTAGATATAGTGGAAGACACTATTGAAGTCTTCATGGATGACTTTAGTGTGGTTAGGGACTCATTGGAGGATTGCTTGAAGTACTCGCATGTTGTGCTAAAAAGGTGTGAGGAATGCCATATGGTACTAAATTGGAAAAAGTGTCACTTCATGTTAAAGGAAGGCATTGTGTTGTGGCATAGAATCTCCTTCAAAGGAATCAAGGTTGATAGAGATAAAGTGAAATTGATTGAGAAGCTTCACCCTCTAATCTCCGAGAACGTAGTGAGTAGCTTCTTAGGGCACGCAGGGTTCTACTTGCATTTCATAAAATACCTCTCTAAAATTGTACATCTATTGTGCAAGTTATTGGAGAAGGGTGCTTAATTCATTTTTGGTGATGCATACCTAAAAGCCTTTGAAAAAAAGCAAAAACTAATTTCAGCCCCTATGATTGTAGCTCCAAACTCGTCAAAGCTCTTTGAAATCATGTGTGATGCATGCGGGGTTATGCTAGGTATATTAATAGGACAACACTAAGAGGAGATGTTATATCTCATATACTACCCCAGCAAAACCCTAAATATAGCACAGAAGAATTACACTATCACTGAACAGGAGTCACTTTCGATAGTCATTGCATTCGAGAAATTCAGGTCATATCTATTGGGGACCAAAGTTGTAGTGTACACAAACCACTCAATGCTGTGGTATTTGATGGGAAAGAAGGATGAAAAACCAAGTTTGATGAGATAAGTACTTCTTCTTTAAGAATTTGATTTTGATGTCATTGATATACATACTATGCAAATTACTTGGTTAGTGATATTGTGCCGCCTGACCTAAATATCCACCAACACCGCAACCTCATGCCTGATGTGAGAAAATTCCTTTGGGATGCTAGATACTTGTTTTATGTATGCGCTGACAAGATATTCATTGCTATGTTCCTAAGGTTGAGATGATGAGTATCCTCGGTATCACAACCCAAGCCTAGGGCCTAGATGTGACACGACGAATGAAAAACCCGAAGGAACCCCAAGCAAGCCTCTTAACTTGTCATTACATATCCTTGGTTGCGGAAGCATATAAAAGGCATAAAGTAAGCAAAAGGAACAAGGGGCTAAGTGATAGCTTGTCAAAATATCAACATCAAAGACAAGGAGTCATACATCATATCATAAATACACAACTCATCCAACAAACACCTCTAAATACATAGATAGAGTAAGGCCCAAGACAAAGCTACCCGGCTCACCCTCATAGTCAATTGCAATTGAATTCTTCTAAGTATACCATATTTTCTGTGGGATCCATTCCTAACATTGGTTAGGTTAGATATCTTGACAACGACCGCTTTATCCTAAAAAAGGTGTATCCTAGGCAACATCACTATCCTCAAGGGTCCTCTTCCTTCCCCTTAAACTATATGTCAGCATAGGTATATAGTAATCCTCTACCAAAATGATCGAGTCACAAGGTATGGTTGCAAGTATGATATAATATGAAAATCCTTCCAAAATGACCGGGTCATAAGAAAGATGGCCATAACACTAAAATGGCTGGGTCATAAGGTGTGGTGTAGATTATCTTTGGCAAGTAACTTTCTCTCACCCGATAGAAAGCTTTCATAGGGCAAATTTATGTAATAGATCGCATGGTTTGAAATGTTAGTTGTGGTCATATCCCCTCTATATATATGCATTATGACATTTAATTCATCATGGATATCATAGCATATTGATATTATGCTTCTTTGTCTATATACTTCCTTCTATAGATGTGCCCTTGTCATCTAAGATTGAATGCAGGTTTAATACATTTATATGCATTGCTTGCCCACATACTTAGTACTTTTCAAATGTACTAGCGCATACTTTTTGCATACATAATCTAACCATGTAAGGACCAGAGACTATATCTATCTACCTTTTGATGGTTAGTTCAGATTTAAGATAGTTGCTATGGTGAATCCTATCTTTCAGGACAAGCCATCATCCGTCTACCTTATATTACTTTCGCTTATGTTATATTTACTTTGAGGGTTCTCCCATGACATATCTTTGACCCTGTTCTATTCTATGACTAGAGGTACTGTTGAACATCTTGTAGACTCTTGTATGGATATATGTTATGTTATGATATTTTGAGATTTTGGTTATGACTACATATTGATTATGGACGTTATGATGTGTATTTATTTCATATGGAAACTTGGAAGATCCTCAGTCCCATTTTGCCCCCATAGAGTGAGTCATGCTTACTCGCCCCTCAGTCTTTTTGTCCTGTGTTATGTTAATCCATGCAAATCCATATCCCTATGATATCCCCATAGCGTAAGTCATACTTTCCCGTGCCTTAGATCTATGTGTTTACTACTTCATTATACACTTCGAAATCAATGATGTGAATATGGATACTTTGAGGCTTTTTTGGGGACTCTCAAGTTCCTATTCACCATGTCACTTACAGACCCTAGGTCCGGATCGTGACAGTAAGGAAATGACAAACAAGGAACCAAAGGAATCAGGAATATAGGAATTAATTAGAACCCAAACAATCCATTACATATAGCTTCAAATTATCCCTATAGTAGGCTAGATTGCTTGCAACTACAATGATTTCTCAATCAAAAATAATATCTACATGTGAATTTACTCGATCTCACATGCAACTCACATAAGAAGCCTAAGGTAACTCATAAAAATAAATAGAAAACCTATCTAAGACCTTAGCTAATTGAACCCTCTCGAATTTCAACTAATTTGATGATGAACCTTGACTATCATGCAAGCCCTCAGCTCCGATTATACACATTCATGCAATAAATGATGATCTAAACTTAGATTCTAGCTTCGGATCTAAAATTATCAATTATAATTAATGGAAAGGATGAACCTATAGTCAATTTAATACAATCAAAGCAATTAAGGGAGAAGCCACTTGAATTGAAAGATAATAATCAACTATATGCAAAAACAAAGGTTCAAATCAAAGACACATAAACAATTTCAAATCAATTGATCAATTACACCTATAGTTCTAACAATACAAAATAGAAAAAATGAAAGGTAAGTTCAAGATATTATAAACTAAGCCCACAATCTTCAATCAAAAGGTGAATTGTAGTGAACGTTGCTTCCAAATCCAACCCCAAGCTAAATCCAACTTTTCAAGGAGCGTGTTCCTTTTCTTCTTTTATGGAATATGATGAATAGTTCTCAATATGATAAAGAGTGTATGTGTATAAGAACTAGAATCAACATGCCTAAAATTCCAACTTACCCTCTCTAGCTGACCCTTGACCTGTCACGACCCAGCCCATGGGCCGTGACTAGTGCCCGATTGGGGCACCCCGACACAAACACAAAGCCAAATTATACCAAAGACTTATTCTTTACAAAAATTTTGGCAAAGTTTCCTTTGTTTATATACTAACCCAAATACCCTGCACACAGGAAAAAAACCCAACAGAACAACATATACATATACATACGGCCGACAAGGCCACCACAGCAGTTAAAACCGCCCAACAAACACATCATACATGTACAGTCTATACAAACAACTCATAAATTCTAACACAATACAACACAATTTAACATGTACAATACCACACGGCTACATCATCCCCACAACTCAATTCCAACATTCAAGTTTGGCACGACCTACATACACAGGCATCCACAGACCTCTAACCAAACAAATGGATTTATAGGATAGGACAGGGCCCCGTTGTACCCTCGAATGAACGTATGTGTAAAATAACAAACAAGAGTATATACTAAATGTAAGCTCTGAAACAAAGGGAGCACTTCAAGTAGCAAGTGGGAATACTAAGCTGGCGGGTCACCTATCTGTACGTCGATACTTGCGGGCATGAAATGCAGCCCCCAAAGAAAGAAGGGCCAGTACAAAATACGTACTGAATATGCAAGCAGAGGATACAAAACATAAATAGTATAAAGGTAAATTCATATCCAAAATACCGACATACTTACTTCCCAATACATAAAACTGAGGGATAACTAAAAGAAAAGTACAAAGATCAAGTATATATCCAAAAATATCAAAATGTCTACTTTCAAGATTCAAATCACAAACCATCTACTTTCCAAAATACCAATCATGCATAGAGCACAGGAAATATGGTCGCTTACCCGTTACATACCAAACACAGCATAAGTGAGCCAAACATTACGTATCGTAATCCCCATCTAACATATCATCATACAGAAATAGCAAAAGTGAGCCAGGCATTACGTATCGCCATCCCTGTCTCACACGCTCCTATACAGGAATAGCATAGGTGAGTCAAGCGTTACGTATCGCCGTCCCCGTACACACCTATCATAATACAAAAGCAGCCAATGTGAGTTGGGCATTACGTATCACCGTCCCCGTACTCACCCAACATAGCACAACATCAAACACCACATAACAGACAAGTGAGACGGGCGTTACGTATCGCCATCCCCATACCCACCATCAAACACAGTTTAACATCAGAGTATATCATATGCACAAAATCATTATCATAAATCCCAAACATAAATAAAATATTCATATGCAAAATCCAAAATAATATCTATGCTAAATTCTTTCAAAGCTACCAGAATTTCATAAAAGGGTGTTGCGGGTCCCACGACAGATGGAAACCCGAACTAGCCTAACTTAGGAGGAACATAATTAACCTAGATCATACAAACTACTATGAAACATTTCAAAATGATTTTCAAGGCAATTCGGGCTTCCTATCAAAAGGTGCAGGCACTTACGCTTTGCAAACTATTAGAAAATATAATCTTTCAAACTTGTCAAATTTTACATATTCTTACAACTTATGAACTTCCAATACACAAGAGTCAAGAATATGACTAATTTCCACAAGAATGCCAAGGAACGAACATAGGTCATACTTAAGCCCGAATTATGAGGAAAGGGGATCTTCCGAGACTCATATTATTATCTATATTTAACTAAGTCATGCCAAAGAATGGAATACTTTACATACCTCGAACGTTCTCCAACTCAATCCAAATGCAAACCCAATTCAACTCAAGATTCGAAATACCCAACATCTTAGCAAATCAACCCTTCACTTAAGCTAGAATTACCAAAATTGAAGAAAAATGAGTTTTCTTGCGTAAAAAATGCTTCCAAGCTATCTGTAAAGGCTACGAAAAATACGACAGTAACATCCAACAATTAATAAGTAAAACTGAGAAGAAAGGGAACTACACATTACGTTGCGCCCAAACCCGAGAGCCCACACGCTCCTATACAGCATGTTTCCAACACAACACAATATTATACTACATACATAGACCCAATTCGGCCAACATGCTATATATATGCATAAAAATGAGTTTCATCCATTCCATCACACTACAATGATCATAATACACTAACTATGCCTCCATTCATAACTCCCATACAACAGAATACCGCACAATATATATTTACCCATTCGGCCCCAATATTTGCTATATATATATATATATATATATATATAGATGATTTCTAATACTGTCTTCACTTTACCATGATCATATTATGCTAACATCAACTCATAAATTCTAACACAATACAACACAATTTAACATGTACAATACCACACGGCTACATCATCCCCACAACTCAATTCCAACATTCAAGTTTTCATGATTGTCTTTCATTTCAACATACTACAACACACATAGAACCTTAATCACACATAAAACAAGATAAATGCTTACCTTAGCACTTCAACCCTTCATTTCAGCTAGGATTTCAAATCTTAAGGAAAGAAAGGATTTCTTGCTCAAATACTACTTCCAAGCAACTAAGGGGACTTAAGATAGATGGTTTGTAACATCAAAATAATTTGGAAATGGAAGAAAATGAATTTCCCAAATTGTTAGCCTTGGTCGTGGGTTGGTTTTGGTTTTTCTTAAGGTTCTTGGTTTTTTTTTCTAAGTATTGAAAATGCTCACATGATAAAGATCATCTTTTCTTATATATAAATATGTACATGCCACAAGTCTTGGCCAAGTGTAGATGGCCCACACCACACTTGGTCTAATCAAAATCTAACAAATTTCAAGTGGCCCCACAAAGAATATTCAAGACCCCGAGTTTTGAAAATTCTACTTGGATCCTAAACTTTCCAATAACATCGCTTTGGTCCCAAACTCTGCAATAATGCCACTTTAGTCCCAAATTTTCCAATAATACCACATTAGTCCCAATTTTTCCTAATTGCTCTAATGCACGAAATATGGGTTCTAACATCTTCCTCCCTTAAAACATTCGTCCTCCAATGTTAAACTAGCCTTACAGGTTTCGTAACCAACTTAGGGGGAGTTTTCTTTCCATTTACTTTTTAGCTTCCCAAGAGGTCACCCATCCTAGTACTACTCTCGCCCAAGCATGCTTAACTTCGGAGTTCTGATGGGATCTGGTGCGTTAGTGCTGGTATGATCGCATCCGAGGATTTCCCTTTAGCTATCACAATAATATATTTCATGGTCACAATTTACTTATCAAGTAACAAAGTCCAGTAAAATATTGAATTACCTGTCCATTCAATACCGGGTTTCTCCGGAAGACATTACTAAAACCAAAACAACCTGTTAAGAAAAAAAAGGAGTCATCCTAATAACACCGCTCTATCGCACGATCGAAGATCAAAAAGAAGAATAACATCCTAAATATCCTGTACACTCCTGTTTATAGATGTGGGGCCTGACACACTGATAAAAAAGACTCTACTAGACACGATCTGTGAACACTCCGAGGACGAACCGCTCTGATACCACTTCTGTCACGACCCAATCCATGGGTCGTGATTAGTGCCCGATTGGGGTACGCTT
>DF363428.1:0-14790 GCA_000787875.1 Solanum virginianum
CAATTTGGTTAATAAGGTATCAACCCCTCAATTTGGTTAATGAGGTCTCAACCCTTCAATTTAGTTAATGAGTTATCAACCCTCAATTTAGTTAACAAGGTATCAACCCCTCAATTTTGTTAATGGTCAATTCAACACTATATAGAGAATACCATATACATACTTTCCTTCTATCATCATCATAACATCATATACATACTTTTCTTTCATCATCATGCACACTTTTCATGAAATCAACACATATTCATCCTTCTATCATCATCATAACATCATATACATACTTTTCTTTCATCATCATGCACACTTTTCATGAAATCAACACATATTCATCCTTCTATCATCATCATAGAGTCATTTGTAAAATAAGACAAGCATTAGACCTTCAATTCCTCAAGAAACCCTAGCTGAACATTTTATCAAACACTTAGCGGGTGTGTAGTGCTAGTGTAAAACCATGCAATTCAAGAGTGAAATCATGCAAGAAAATCCATTGTAAAATCATCATCAATCAACACCTTGAAACACCCTCAAGCAATATATAACAAAATCCTTCATCAAATACAACATTAGATCTAAGATTTATAGCTCAAACATGCTAAAACAATCAAACTTTCATAACCCCAAATCACTATGCAGTAAATTTCTTAATATGCAAAACCCACATGTAAAATCAACTTTAAATCATGCAATTTAAGTAGAAAAGAGGATTGGGCACCATGGGTAAAAGGACCCAATTGTTGAAACCTACGTACCTTAGCTTAGAGATGAACTTTGTGAAGATTGGAGATGGAGACTTGAAGCTTGAAGAAGAACCTTGAAGTAGAACCTTAGCTTGGGATGAGGGTTTGGGACTTGAGTTTGGGAGTGAAAATATGACTAAGTGCTTGAGTGAGTATTGGGGAATGTTTAAGATGATATGAGGGTGAAATTTGGCTAAGTATAGGTAAAAACATATTTGGGAACACTTAGGACTAAGACTTAAAAGTCTTGGACCGAGTACAAAAAAATAGTCTCCAAATTACACACTGGTGTGTGGCGGAAGTGGCGCACCTTACACTTTGTTTTCAGCATTTATGGAAAATTCATAATTTGATTCAGTTGCTTAAAAATCGAGTTAGACCATTCCCCACTCAATTTGACTTCCTGAATAAGAATATGAAGTCGGATTTTTGAAGTAGCAAATAGATTTTAAGATATATCAAAATTAAAATTTTGGGCATTCCGAGATACATGTTTGGGCCCTTTTTAAGGTCATTATAATATCTCCCCTTGGGAACATTCGTCCTCAAATATAAAAGAAATGTACATGACAAGAGCAATCGTGAACAAATCAGCCCCAATAAGAATGCAACATTACATTTAAAACACTAGTTTTTAAATCTCAACATAAATGTAAAATCATCGTAAATTTGCCAACTTAAACATGATTGCATATGAATGACATAAAGGCTGAAGTATAATACTTGGAATCTTAGAAAGGATTTGGCATTCATCATAAGCTTGAATAAAACAAATGAAATACCGATATTGCTTCTCCATGCTTGCACCAATTTCTTGTGAGTCACATACGAATAGACGACTCTTCCAAAGGGCCTTGACGATCACCACATCATTATCAATCAATTTCTCTACTCACCCATCCAACACCTCTATCGGGACCCTCTCCTAAGCCAGCTTATCCTCCACATCACCTATAATCTCAAAGAATACTATAGCGCTAGAGTCACCAACACATTTCATCATCCTAGAAGCATGAAAAACCGAACTAACCAAACTCCTATCCATAGGTAATCCCCAAACTTATGCAACCTTACCAACTTCTTCTACACTCTAAAAGGACTCACAATAATGACTCATTTGTCAACCTTAACCATGCCTATTCCACTTGTTGCCATGAACCACCATATCCCTCTTAGGAGACAACCTCCATTGTACCTCCAACCTAATCGACCGATGGACCCTAGTAGTCTCTTCTTTCTCACCATTATCCATACACACAAGGCTACCTAAAGCACCAACCACAATACTAGCCTTACCGGGGAAAAATAATGCACACTCATTCATAATTCTTAAGGAATTCTAACCACCTTCTTGTTATCCACAATGCATACCTATCGTATTTAGCAAACAACCTCTCATCCTCTAAGACTTGCAACACTACCCCCAAATGATTCACAAGCTCTAGACAAACCAACGCTTCACCACTAGAGGTCTCCACAAACATACTAAGGTAGGGTTTTAATATCCTATTCATGAAACCCATAAACATAACCAGTGAATAAATCAACCAAGCAACTCCACCAATACTAATAATACGCACTTGGGGATATAGCATCAAACCAAAGATCAATATTAGTGAAGCGACTAACCCATTGTACTTGACCAAGTAGATCACCCATCCTCAACCACCATATTACTACCTTACAGGTTCTACACTCATTGGAAGCATGTTGTGCTAGTAGCCCAAACTACCCCAAGACCTCTAACACATCAAGCTAATTTCAACCACAATCACAAGACAAGACTTCTATGCAATAAGAACTAGGGCCTACCTTGATACCATCATCCGGCACCACACGACCTAAGAAGTCGACCTCTTACAACCAAAATTCCCATTTCTCCTATTTAGCATCCAACTTTCTTCCTTATACTTTGTAGCAATACCCTCAAAAGACTCACATGCACTACCTCATTAGGGAACACTAACCATCATATCATCACCAAAACCACCATAAGTCTATTAGAGTAGGGACTAAAGATCTTACTCATGAGACTTATAGGCATAATCGGTGCACTAGTCAAACCAAAAGACACTACCCCAAATTCAAAATACCGGAAAGGACATTCAAAGTCTCATCTACCACCAACAACAATTCTATAGACAAAACAACTTAGGTTTAACACCTCCAATTCTCACAAGATGATAAATGCAACCCTTAGAAACTAATTGATCCTTAAGACAAGAATAGACCTACCTCTTTTGCTACCACTTGACAACCTCCCATTCAAAGATGGGCTGATTAAGGAGCCAGAATCTAACTCTATGGGTCCTACCAATAATAAAGACATAATATACATGCCACTAATCCACCTCAAGTGTGACATCAAAACCACCACACCTAATTCAACCAAAGCACAAGACAAGTCCTAAAGTAATAAGGTCATGAAACAAGCCCCAAAAGCCTTACCCATCAACAATAGAACCACCAACGAAATAAACACCAACAATTCCACATAATAACTCGAGACACACAAGGAACCTACTAGTAACCATAAGAGCAATGGAAGAAATAGTGATACATCGAACCCATCTATGCATACATATCCAAGTCAAAGGAAACTTCAACTTAACGATGGCAAGATTAGGTGCCTCAATATCTTTTTGCCTTCCTTGGAGAGAATATAACCGATTGTGCCTTGGGGCTCTACCTTGAGGAAGAACATCTTCACCCTTAGCTCGATTACAAGGACAATACTTCCTCTTATGCCCCTCATCACCACAATGGAAACAAGCATTAGTGCCTTTCAAAAATAGGCCTTTATGAACATTACCACATGTTGGACACATGGCATCATCACTATCCTTGGGACTTTGGAACTTCCCTTCAAAATGGGCTCTTTTGGCATCTTTACCCCTCTTCTTCCTCATCTTTTCTTCCTCCAATTGCTCAACATAAGTCATCAACCAAGACAAGACCATGTCACTAATTAGCAAGGGAGACAAGCATTCTTCACTCACTAAGTCAAAGACCCTCATAACAAACTTATTCATCCTAGATCAAGGGTCGGCTACCAAATGAGGAGCATACTTCAAAAGTTGGGTGAACTTGAGGGCATACTCCCTCACACTCATAGCACCTTGTTTCAAGTTCATGAACTCCACTAATTTAGTTTTCCTAAGATCAAGTGGGAAGAACCTATTAAGAAAGGCCACTTTGAACTCCTCCCATAAAACCACATTACCATTTCCCTTCTCCCCCTTCCATTGATCATACCATATTTGGGCTACCCCTTTGAGTTGGCATGCCACCAACTTTGCCTTTTCATTCGGCCCGACACCCATGATATTCATGATTTTGTAGATCTCATTAATGAAATTTTGTGGATCTTCATCTACCTTTGACCCATAGAATACTGAAGGATTCATCCTCAAGAAGTTTCTTACCGTAGTTCCCGAGGTAGTAGCATGAGGGGCTTGGGCCCTTTAGTTGACTTGGTTGGCCATAACTTGGGAAAGCATAATGAGAGCATCCCGAAACTCACCATTGGTAGGTTTCTCCTTGGGAGTTTGGGCCCTTCTTCCTCGAGTGTTAAACGTGATCTAACATAGCAAAGAACAATTATTAGGGCAAAACCTTACTCCAACTCTATAGCATGACTTAGAACGTGAAGAAGGGAAACTTTTCCTAAAATGTCTCGTAGCCTCCTACTAATAGTTATGGTGCACGACACAACCAATAAGACACTAATCGACATGGTGTGTTGGACACCGAGGATCTATCAACATAATGCTCTAATATCATATTTGTCACGACCCAAGCCTAGGCCCTAGACTTGACCGGCGAATGGGGAACCCAAAGGACCCCGAACAAGCCTCATAGCATATCCACACACATCTTTGATCATGAAAGCAAGATAAATCAACATAAGAAACATAAACAAGGGGGAATTGGGACTAAGGGAGAGAGAGACTCATATTTAAATTGCTTGAATATCATAAGTGAGTCAAAGCTCAAGCATATACATAACATGTCCAACAAAATTTCTACCATAGAACTTAGTGGGGGCCAAGACAAGCAACCAGACTCACTCGCATAGTCAGGTATACAAAAAAATGGTAGTCTTCAATATATAGCATAAGAACATAGATATTACCCTCGAACATGAGGACTCACCCACTAGCTTGAATGGAAGCCACTAGCCACGTATAGGAGGATGATGACCAAATGGAGCTCTAGTTCCTACATGGTGATATCATGTAGGCATAGAGTATGTGTTAGTATATTTGAATGTACTAAGTATGTAAGATGCAATGCAATAAGAGATAGGCAACATGATCAAATGCATAACATAGATAATAGATAGCATAGCAATGATATGGTATGTAGGGATGGTGCTTGAAGTAAAATAGTGCTTATATAAAACATAGAATGTACATAGAAAGAGTCCATCCTTTGGGTAATAGTCTTACCATATCCCATCCTAAGTGATTGAAGTATCAACCCCTTAATTTGGTTATTAGCATGCACCGTCCACCTCTAAGGCGATTGAGGCATCAACCCCACAATTTTGGTTAATGAGGTATCAACCCCTCAATTTGGTTAATGAGACATCAATCCCTCAATTTGGTTAGTGGTCAATTTAACACTACATAGAGAATACCATATACATTCTTTCCTTCTATCATCATCATAATATCATATACATACTCTTCTTTCATCATCATGCATATTTTTCATGAAATCAATAATATTCATCCTTCTTTCATCATCATAGAGTGATTCATAACATTAGACAAGCACTAGACCTTCAATTCCTCAAGGAACCCTAGCCGAACATTTTATCAAACACTTAGCGAGTGTATAGTGCTAGTGTAAAACCATGCAATTCAAGAATGAAATCATATTATATAATCCATTGTAAAACCATCAATCAACATCTTGTAACACCCTCAAGCAATATACATCAAAATCCCTCATCAAATCCAACATTAGATTCAAGATTTATAGCTCAAAACATGCTAAAACAATCATACCTTGATAACCTCAAATCACTGTGCAGTAAATTTCTTAATATACAAAACTCATATGTAAAATCAACTTTAAATCATGCAATTTAAGTAGAAAAGAGGATTTGGCACCATGGTTAAAGGACCCAATGGTTGAAACCCACATACCTTAGCTTTGGAGAAACCTTGAAAGAGATTAGAGATGGAGACTTGAAGCTACACTATGGGTGAAAAGAACCCAATGGTTAAAACCCACATATCTTAGCTTAGAGATAAACTTGGTGAAGATTGGAGATGGAGACTTGAAGCTTGAAGAAGAAACTATTCTTCACTCACTAAAACCCAATGGTTAAAACCCACATATCTTAGCTTAGAGATAAACTTGGTGAAGATTGGAGATGGAGACTTGAAGCTTGAAGAAGAAACTTAAAAGAGAACCTTAGCATGGGATGAGGGCTTAGGACTTGAGTTTGGGGAGTGAAAATATGACTAAGTGCTTGAGTGAGTATTGGGGAATGTTCAGGATGATATGAGGGTGAAATTTGGCTAAGTATAGGTAAAATCACATTTGGGAACACTTAGGCCCAAGACATAAAAGTCTTGGACCGAGTACAAAAAAATAGTCTCCAAATTACACACTAGCGCGTCGCGGAAGTGGTGCACCTTACATATTATTTTCAGCATTTATGGAAAATTCGTAATTTGATTTGGTTGCTTAAAAATCAGGGTTAGACCCATTCTCCACTCAATATTACTCCCTGAACAAGAATATGAAGTTGAATTTTTGAAATAGCTAATGGATTTTGAGATATATGGAAATTAAAATTTTAGGCATTCCGAGGCACATTTTTAGGCACTTTTTGGGGTCATTACACATACATACTTGGAAACTAAGATACATGGGTTCTTGTTGCTAAATAAAGTTCATGAGTTGTTTCATCAACTACGGATTTCATTATTTGTTTGACCTACTCTTTTCATTGTGGTATTGTCTTGTATAGTTCTTTACATGTCAAATGCTATACCTATGGTCCTACAGCTCCAATATCATAACCACCAGAAGAATGATCTCAAAAATAATTAAAAGATAAAGTAAGTTGCTCATTGATAGGTAGTAGCCCAGGGTAGAAGAATCACCTATCATAGGTCGATACCATTACGGGGGGTATCCCAGGGGTGAAAGAAAAGCCTAGCATGGGTCGATCTCGATATTTATTTACCACTGATCAGCTAGTCATTTGTATTACATGTTGTACTTAGATTATATAGTAAAGAAAACTAAAGTAATAAAAAGGACATAAAGTACATGATTCCACAATATGAATAAAGGTGGTCTCTTATCCTTACACTAGTGCATGATTTCATTTGACTTCTTATTTTATGTATAGTACTTCTTCTCTTACATATTTAGTACATTATACCATACTAACGTCCCTTATAAGGGACTTGCATTTCATGCTGCAGGTACAGGTGCTAGTGGATCTCCCCAGTAGGAGTACAGATATCCAGTTGTTATTACTGAGCTCCCGGTTGCTTCTGGGCTTTGTGTGTTTAGAGCTTATATTTTTGTCTTGTATAATTAGTCATGTGATGAGGTCTGTCCTGACCCTTATTAGATAGTGTTGCTTATCTAGAGGCTTTGTAGATAATGTAAAGTAAAGCGTGACCATATCTTGTACTTCAGATAATGTGGCTCCAACGGCCTAGTCATATGCATTTTCTTTTGGCTTGTTATTACTGTCTACTTTCTTGAAAGTGTGCTGAATATAGAAACCCCATATAATATGTATAAAAAGTGCATGGGTACAGGTTAGTTCTCCTAAGCCTTATCGACACTGGGTGCCAGTCCGCCTTAATGGGACTTTGGGCATGACAAGTTTTCAAGATGAATATCATGATTTCATTATCTAGTGTTTCTCAATGATAATGTGGGCTGTCTAGACATGGTTTTAAATTGATAACTTTAACATGATCTGCATTATACTATTGAATCATATGTTTTAAAGTGCATAGCATAAGTCCGCTAAGTTTAAGATAAGTTCATACATGATGTTGATAATGAGGTCCTTAAAGTATGTTATGAAAGTTTACGAATGTCATAAAGGTTATGAGCATGTCATAAAGTGGTTTTAATATTGACCCTCAATGTGAAAGGCTAATTCTCACTTGAGTGGATCCCAAGTTAATGAGTTATTCCTATCACATTAAAAGTATGTTTCAAAGCTTACAACTATTTATATATATATATACCTATGTCATGACTATTTTGTGGGGACTTGACTTAGCATTAAATGTGGCATTGAGGTGAAGTTCTATAAAAGAACCTTTGTAGCAACCTCTTGTCCCATTACTATGTGCCACCATAGGAGCCCTTGTAGGTTAAGGCTAGAGGATTCACAATAGCAAAGGTAAACTAAGATATCCATCCATAAGTTGACAGAGTTGCACCTGGCAAGTAGACTCCTCATGGTAACCTAGGAGGTTATGCTGGATAGTTCGCATGGTCATAACTGTCGATTATGGTCTTCTCCCACAAAGCTACGTATATGGTGAGTTATTTACTTCTAAGTCTATCTTCACATGATGTATTGATCTTTTACTTCATATTGAGCTTTGCTCCTGGACTATAGTTATCACGGCCCAAGCCTTGGGCCAAGATGTGACATGGCGAATGGGGAACCCGAAGGAACCCCAAACAAGCCTCTTAAATTGTCATTACACATCATTGGTCGTGGAAGCATGTAAAAGAAATAAGGTAAGTAAGGGGTGAAGGGGCTGAGGCATAGCTTGCAATTACTTGAATAGCACCAACTAGCCACGTGGAGGAGGAGGATGATCGACTTGGGCACCGATGTCTACATGGTGATATCATGTAGGCAAGTGTATGCGTTAGTATATTTGAATGTACTAAGTATGTAGGATACAATGCAACAAGAGATAAGGTTCATAATTAACATGCATAACAATAGACAATAGGCATGATATATCAATATGAAATGTATGATCAATTCCTAAGTAAATTTAGACATCACAATCAAGATGCATAACAATAGGCAATAGGCATAATATAGTAATATGGCATGTATGATCAGTGCATAAGTGAAACAGTCTTAAGTAACTCATGCTCATATAGGATATCATTTGTGAAGAATAGACCAAGCTAGATTTCTAAAGTATAAACCCCTTGGTCAGTTGATGATGATCTCACCTAATCACTGGTGGTGTGGTACAAACCACTCACATGGTTGATGATAATCTCACCTTAACACCCTAGTGGTGAAGTACAAACCCTCACATGGTTTGATGAGTACAAACTCCCACCTCGATTGATGAGTACAAACCCCCACCTCGGTTGATGAGTACAAAACCCCACCTCGGTTGTCTGGGCTCTTAGTTCCTCCTAATTGGGCATAGTCTAATGTAATATTTTATATAGAGTATATCATATACATAAGCTCATTTCATCATCATGTAGTCATTCATATCATATCTCATGCTTTGGGCCTTCAACCCCTCAAGAAACCACATCTAGACATTTTATCAAACACTTAGAGGGTGTGTAATGCTAGTGTAAAATCATGAAATGTATAGATGAAATCATGCAATGAAATCCATTGTAAATCAATCAATCAACACCTTGCAACACCCTCAAGCAATATACATCAAAACCCCTTCTCAAATCTTACAAAAGTTCAAGGATTTATAGCCCTAAACATGCAAAATAGTCACAACTTTACATAACATTAATATAGTGTGCAGTGAATTTCATAATAATCAAGACCCATTTGTAAATCATGTAATTTGAGTTAAAGGAAGCTTGGGTATCATGGGTGAAAAGAACCCATAAAAGAAACCTATATACCTTAGCTTGGAGATGAACTTGGTGAAGATTGAAGATGGAGACTTGAAGCTTGAAGAACAACCTTGAAGGAGAACCTTAGCTTAGCATGAGGGTTTGGGACTTGAGTTTGGAGAGTGAATATATGATTTAGTGTTTGAGTGAGTATTGGGAAATATTTAGAATGATATAAGGGTGAAATTTGGCTAAGTATCGGTAAAAACACATTTGGGAACACTTACCCCCAACACATAGAAAATTCTGGACAAACTAAAAAAACAGTCACAAAAATGTACTAGTGCACGTTGGGGAAGCAGCATACACTATTCTTTGGAAATTGCACTTTCGAAAATCATAATTGCTAATCTTTTACTCTTAAATTGGGGTTAGACCCTTTTTCACCTAATTTTGACCCCCTGAAAAAGAATATGAAGTCGGATTTTTGAAATAACAAATGAATTTTGAGATCTATGGAAATTAAAATTTTGGGCATTCCGAGGCACATTTTTTGGCACTTTTTGAGGTTGTTTTAATATCTCCCCGTTGGGATCATTTGTCCCTGAATGTAAAAGAGGCATACAAGACAAGAATGATTATAACCAAATCAGTCCCAAGTAAAATGCAACATTACATTTAAAACACCATTTTCAAAATCTCGGCATGAGTGTAAAATCATCATGACTTGCCAACTTAAACATGAATGCATATAAATGACATAGGTATGAAATATAAGCTTGAAATCACATAGGAGACTTAGATTCAGTACCTTAGGCTTGAGTGGAGTGGAAAAGATAAGGATACCACTTTTGCATGTCCACTTTGGCCTCAGTACTATTAAAGCCACCTCTCTAACCTCAAACCACCTAATCGGTGATCTACAACATCTCCCATAAAGAGCCTGAAAAGGAGTCATACCGATGCTAGAGTGATAGCTATTGTTGTAGGCAAATTCAATCAAAGAAAAATGGTCATCCCAACTATCCCTCAACTCCAATATACAAGCCCTTAGATATCCTCAAGTATTTGAATGGTTCTTTTGGCTTGGCCATCCGTTTGGGATAAAAGGTCGTACTAACGTGAACTTTTGTTCTAAGACCCCTTTGAAAAGACCTCCAAAAGTGTGAAGTAAATTGTGAAACACGATCTGGTATGATAGACAAAGGAATCCCATACAACCTTACTAACTCATAGATGTACAACCATGCATACTCTTCAGCTCCATATGTGGTCTTAACCAGTAGGAAGTGGGCTGATTTTCGTCATCCTATCAACCACCACACAAATTGAATCAAACCCTTTTCTAATCTTGGGCAACCCAACCACAAAATCCATATTAATCACCTCCCACTTCCAAGTGGGAATCTCTATGTCTTGGGTTAGGCCACCCGGCCTTTCATGTTCGGCTTTAACTTGTTGACAACTATGGCAACCAGAAATAAATTTGGCAATGTCCCTCTTCACCACCTCCCCCTTAGGAGAAAACCTCTACTTTGCCCTCTTTCACCAAGGCCTTCAATTCAAGTAAGGAGGAGTCAAGATCTTGTTTTGCTATCACCTCATCAACCAATGAAGACTTAGACCCATCAATAACAACCACACCATTGTCACCAACCTCTTCCATCCTAACCCCCAATCTAGCCAATCTATGCACCTCTCTAACCATTTCCCTATCACCACCATCAACATGAGCTAGGCTACCCATGGACACCCTACCAAAGCATCTGCCACCATATTTGCCTTACCTGGATAATAATGCACACTCATGTCATAGTCTTTAAAAAGTTCTAGCCACCTTCTTTGTCTCAAGTTGAGATCTTTTTGAGTGAAGACATATTGGAGGATCTTATGATCGGTGAAGACATCAACATGCACCCCAAAGAAATAATGACATCAAATCTTCAATGCAAACACAACCCCAGCTAGCTCTAGATCATGGGTAATGTAATTCCTTTCATGCACTTTGAGTTGTCTAGAAGCTTAAGTTATGACCGTACCTTTTTGCATCAACACACAACCAAAACCACCCTAGGAAGAATCACAATATACAACAAAATCCTCAAGCCCATCAGGTAGTGACAATATAGGAATGGACACAAGCCTATCTTTCAATGTTTGGAAGCTTCTCTCATATTTATCGGTCCACACAAACTTAACCTTCTTTTGAGTCAATTTTGTCATAGGGGAAGCAATGGAGGAGAACCCATTCATAAATCTTCTATAGTAACCCGCCAGGTCCAAGAAACTCCTAATATCTAAGGGGTCAATGGTCTAGGCCAATTTCTAATCACACCGGTCTTCGTAGGATCCACCATAATACCATCCCCCGACACCACATAACCCAAGAATGCAACCTCCTTCAACCAAAATTCACACTTTTCATATTTAGCATACACTCTCTCCTCCCTCAATCTTCGCAACACAACCCTCAAGTGACCCATATGCTCCTCCTACTATATGAATAGATCAAAATATCATCAAGGAAGATCACAACAAAGGAATCAAGGTAGGCTTTGAAGACCCTATTCATTAAATCCATGAAGATGGTCAGTGCATTAGTCAACCCAAATGACATCACAACAAACTCATAATGCCCTTATCTAGTCCAGAAAGCCATCTTGGGAATATCACACTCCCTTACTCTCACTTGATAATACCTAGACCAAAGATCAATCTTAGAGAAGAAGCTAGCCCCTTGCAGTTGGTCAAATAAGTCATCAATTCTTGGAAAAGGATACCTATTCTTTATAGTGACCCTATTGAGTTGTCGGTAGTCAATACACATTCTAAGTGACTCATCCTTCTTTTTCACAAATAATAATGGAGCACCCCAAGGTGACTGACTAGCTCTAATAAATCCCTTTTCCAACAAATCTTTCAATTGTTCCTTTAACTCCTTCAACTCCACCGGGGCCATAGACTAAGGGGGAATAGAGATAGGTTGAGTGTCGGGAAAGCGATCTATGCCAAAATCTATCTCCCTTTCAAGAGGGACATTGGGAAGGTCATTTGGAAAGACATCAAAAAACTTATTTACAACCAGAATAGATTCTATGAAAGGTACTTTGGACTCCATATCTTCAACCCTCACAAGATGATACAAACACCCTCTAGAAATCAACTTATGGGCTTTAATGCATGAAATAAATCTACCTTTGATGACCACATCTTGACTTTCCCACTCAAGGATAGGTTTATTAGGGAATTGAAACTTGACCGTATGGGTCCTACAATCAATAGAACCATAGTAGGCATGCAACCAATCCATCCTAAGTATGACATCAAAATGTACCATGTCTAATTCAACAAGGTCACAAGGCAATAACTCATGCAAAATGCAAATAGGATAACTTCTATAAAATTTCCTAGCAACAATAGAGGCACCAATAGGAGTAGATACTTCATATGATTCAGTCAACAACTTAGGGATAACATGGAACTTTTTAGCAATAAGAGGGGTAACAAAGGAAAGAGTGGCACCCGGATCAATCAAAGTATATACATCAAAGTCAAAGATTTTCAATATATCGGTAACAACATTAGGGACCTCACTAACCCCTTGCCTACCATGTAGAGCATAAAACTGGTTGTGCTTTGGGGCACCACCTTGAGGACCAACTCTACCCAATGGAACCATATTTGCACCCCAAACTTTGCCATAGTTTCTTGGATAATCTACCTTCTTGTGACCAAGTTCCCTACAACCAAAACATACATTAGAATCTTTCAAACATGGGCCTCTATGATTCCTTCCACATTTAGGACACATATCAATAGGACCCACACCACCAACACCTTGTGGACTAGGGAAGTCATTGGCAAACCCCCTATTAGTAGTATGAGAAGGCCCTTGGCCTTGACAAAATCTAGCATCCTTTTGGAACTTACCCTTAAAACGGGCCCTCTTAGCCTTATAGCCCCTCCTCTTCCTCAACCTTTCCTCCTCCATTTGCTCGGCATATGTCATCAATCGAGACAAGTCCATGTCACCAATTAGTAAGGCGGACTGGCATTCTTCACTCACCAAGTCGGAGACCTCCATCACAAATTTATTCATTCTTGATCTAGGATCGACCACCAAGTGAGGAGCATACTTTGAAAGTTGATTAAATTTGAGGGCATATTCCCTCACACTCATAACTCTACCAACTTTTCCTCCCTAAGCTCAAGAGGGAAAAACCAATTAAGGAACGCCAATTTAAACTCCTCCCAAAGCACTATATTACCGACCCCTTCTCACCCTTCCATTAGTCATACCATATTTGGGTGACCCCTTTGAGTTGGTACGCCACCAACTCTGCCTTTTCATTCGGCCCAACACCCTTGATATTTAAGATTTTATAAACCTCATCAATGAACTCTTGTGGATCTTCATCCACCTTTGACCCATAGAAAATCAGAGGATTCATCCTCATGAAGTCTCTTACCCTAGCTCCCTAGGTAGTAGCATGAGGGGCTTGGTCCCTTTGATTGACTTTGTTGGCTACCACTTGGGCAAGCATAGTAAGCGCATCTCAGAGCTTACCATTGGTTGGTTGCTCCTCAAGAGTTTGGGCCCGTCTTGGTTTAGTGTTCGGCATGATCTAGCATAGCAAAGAACAACCATTAGGGGTGACAATCTTACCACAACTTTATAGAATAACTTAGGACATGAAGAAGGGAAACATTTCCTAAAATGCCTCATAGCCTCCTATTCATAGTCATGATGCGCTTCCCAATCATAAATCATACTCTAATTGATGCGGTGTGTTAGACTTTGATGATCTATCAACCTAGTACTCTAATACCAAATTTGTCATGACCCAAGCCTAGAGCCTAGATGTGACACGGTGAATGGGGAACCCAACCCCAAACAAGTCTCTTAACTTATCATTACACATCATTGGTCGCGGAAGCATGTAAAAGACATAATGTAAGAATGGGGAGAAGAGGCTAAGGGATAGATTCCAAAATATCATAACCAAGGACAAGAGTCAAACTCGTATCATAGATATATAAATGTCCAATAAACACCTTTATACATAGATAAGAGTGGGGGCCAAGACAAAGCAACTAGGGTCACTCTCATGGTCAAATAGAACATAAAGTAAAGTGTCTCAATACAAGGTAATAGAACATAGATCAAGGTCCCCAAAATGGAAGACTCACCAACTTGCTTGAATAGTATCGACTAGCCACATGGAGGAGGAGGGTGACCAACTTGGGCACCTGTTCCTACATGGTGATA
>DF363428.1:19277-49653 GCA_000787875.1 Solanum virginianum
GTACCTTATATACATACTCAACATATTCAAATACCTCTACAAACTTCAAAAGTCCAATTAAACCCTTCTAGCGTCAAACGAAACCTTAAAAGGCTAAAACGCACATTTTCACATCCTTACCAAATTATGCAAAACTGGATAGCCCATGATAAATACACATACTTAACATACTCAAGCACCTCTATATGCCTCAAAAAGAACAACACAACGCTCTAGCGCTCAACATAAACTTCTAGCGTCAAAACACTCCAATTCTTCACTTACAAGGCTCAACTTTAACCAATCAATCCAAGGATACGTACCAATCATTTCTAATGTTAATTTCACCCACAAAAATCATTCCCAAGCTAATTAAACCCACACATGTGAATTTTAAACAACAGAACCACATTTGCCTTCATATTACCCAATTCGAAATTAACAACTCATAAACCCAAAACTCATTTATTCAAACCAATTTTCTTGGTTATTCTACTCATATAACACTCCTTAAACCATTTACAAGCTAAATTATAACTCAAAAGAGAAGGGAATTCGATTTACCTTTTCAACCTTTCACACTTTCACAACTTCGATTACGGATTTCGACGTGTTTTCTTGATGAACTATTGCTTCTACGATGCTTGGGGGATCCAATATACTAGGATTGAAGGCTTGAATTTGGAAGAAGAGGCAAAACCAATAATTTTGTTGGTGTTTACTGTAGCAACCTGTATGGGTTGCTACTGTTCACCTGGGAGATCATCTTTTCTTTTTTTTTCTAAGTGTTTGTGAGGGAAATGTATAATGAAAACATTAAGGGTTGGCCACTTAAAAGAGGTAATATCTTGGTCAATTCTCACTTAAACCAATCACAAGTTAACAAATACCACTCTTCTAGATATTTAATATTTCTCAAAGAAATAAGAATACACTTGTCCAATTTCTTATACTCTATCTACAAGATATACTTGAGGGCAAGCTTTGAGTATGTCTTAGCCCCCGCCAAGTCTTTCATGTAGATGGTATGTTTGGATGATGTGTTTGAAGTTATATTTTTCACTTTTATGGATTTCAAATGATAGATGTCCCTTAGTCCCATTTTCCACCTTTAAATTCCACTTTTACCATGTTCAATGCCTATGAATGCTTAGATGAATGCTAAGATAATTAGGTGAGGTACCTTCGAGTTCTTCATTCGCTATGTTAGGACTAGGTCCTAGATTCGGATCATGATAGAATGCACACCAGAGACCTTACCAGAAGGTGCACACCACAGTCCGTGGTGTGTGTGTCATGTAGTGCACTCCATCAACTTTCCTAGCATAGTTTCATAAGGCTATTTTGGTCCATTTCCTAAATTCTAACATTTTAATGGATGGTCTTAGACTATAATACCCTCTTAATGTATGCTAACCTACCCTAATGACTTTCATGTACTCATAACACTTAGCCGCACAAGATTTCTCTTCCAAAACATTCACCAATCCTCATTCAAGTTTATATGAACAACCCTTTAAGGAACATTGAAGTTTCAAGATAAATTCACCTTCAAATTTTCAATTCACCCTAACATATGTGAGATTTATCCATGATTACCTTCGAATCATGGAGCCCAACTTAATTTCTTGCTAATTCATCTATTTTCAATTATGTTCAAATTAGGATTTTCAAGATATGATTTTCAAATGATGATGTCATGATATGAGCTATGCTTATACTATGAAATATACATTAAATAATTCTAATTCTCTTGAATTACATGACAATCCTTATACTATGATATGATGATTATGGAAACCATACATGGGTAACTTCAAGTAAGATTGAAATGCTTTTTTATTCATTATGCATGTTTTTACTTCAATTCTCATGATTTAAAATTGATGCTTATATTCCATGCTATATTCTTAGCTCTCGTCACATGATCATGCATGTACAAGGTTTTTAAATGAGAATATGATTATAAGTATGAAACATGAATATGATTATTATCATGATAGGAATATGAATAAGCAAAGGAGTGTATACATCACATGTACAAGCTATTATGTATTGTCATAGATAGGTACAACCTTCCATTTACATAGGTACGGAATGAGCTATTCTTATGCATGCAAGTATGTTTTAAACTATGATTTAGCCTATGAGCTCAAGTATTAATAATGATGATGATTTATGACAAGCATGATTATATGTATATACTATGTATTTTGTGGAATATTGACTTAGCAACGAATGAGACTTGGGTTGAGGAGCTATCTCCAATGGTCCTTATATAAAGCCTAATTGTCTCATAACTATGTGCCACCATAGGTTCATGAACCGCCTGTTAGTTGAGGCTTGGTCATTTATGTAGCTATTGGATCCACATATAGCATTATATTTCATGATCCACAAGGTGAGTATAGTCTACCTCGGTAAGTAGGCTACTTTTTCTCTAGTGTATAGGTAATATCAAAATTCTATTTAATAGCTAGTATGGTCTTAAATGTCAGTTATGATAGAAATCCCACATATGTTTAAGTATTGTGGCATTTATACATCATGACACTCATGGCATATTGGTATGATGATCCTTTCATTACTTCATTTCTATTTATATGTGCCCTTATTCATGTATCATGATTATGCAGGTTAACATTATGTATCTATATTGCATTACATACATGTATACTTAGTAGATTCAAATGTACTAATGCATAATTTATGCCTACATTATATCACAATGTAGGTTCAGGTGACTATCCTTCTCATCCTTGTGGCTAGACCTACGCTACTTGTAGATTCAAATTGGACGAGTCCTCATGCTTCAGGGATAGATCTTACCTTTTTATAGCTTTTATATTATGTTATGTCAAGACTATCTTATACTTTATGTTGAGGATGATTTTGGGGCATGTCTGAACCCCCTCCCCCCTCCCCTCCCCCCTTCATGATTTAGAGACATTGTTGGACATAATGTATAACTTTCAAGCTTGTATTTCCTATGACTTATAACTCTTCCGCCACAATCTATGACTTGTTTAGCTTTTGCTACCTTGAATGCATATGATATACTAATAATGCTAGTTTGGGTTCCTTCGGGGATCTCATTCACTGTGGGCCTAGCTTGGATCGTGACAACCATCAGTTAGGTGAAAATAAAGTTATCAATCGCCACTAAAAGAAGTATCCTAATACTGATTTATTAAAGCCATTCATTTTCTTCAAAAATTTTAGTTGAAATTATTACATTTATTTATCTTTTCATGAAATATTATGTGTAACTAACTGGGAACATGGTGAAAACATATGACTTCTAATGTTTTACAAGACTTAGATCATAGTTATTACTATTTGGAGGTTGCTAAATCAATTTTCTATTTGGTTTCTAGCCTTTTCTCTAATGATTAGTAGACAACAAAAACTAATAGAGAATCTTTTTACTCCTTAAGGTGATATTTTTAATATTTTCATGACTGCATATGAATAATATGGTAGTATCTCTGTTCCCTATTATATGAACATCTTTCTATAAATATTTGTCCCATATTATATGGGAACTTACTAAAGTAGGATAGAATTAATAATTTTTTTCGTTTTATCCCATCATTAATTTGTGTATTAATGATTTTTTTAAACTTAATTTAATGTACATTGACATAAATAAAGGGTAAAATAGTAAAGTTAACTAGTGCATTAATGATTTCTTAAATAACCAAATAAAATGAAAAGTGTCATATGATATGAGACAGAGGGAGTAAGCCTCAAGTTTTCTTTGGTTGTGATTTTAAGAAATATGATAAAATTGTACTAATAATGTATTTTTTTATTATTTTCATCGAGAGATACTTTTTAGTACATATCTAGAATCATTCTTTTTAAGTTCTTGAATATATGCATTCTACCTCAAAAAAGTCACATTTAGACTGTGATAATTTTGATATATCAAATTATCAATATTTTTCTTTTGCTTTACATATGTATTTTCTGTTTTGGGGGCTTTTTATGTACAAATAAGAATTTAAATAGGTTAAATCTTTCAAATAATCACTACAAATTTTTATGAACTTTAAATTTGCAAATGTTTCTTCATCTTGGGCTTCACATTGTCCCTTTACTCGCATTTTTAAAATTGATAATCAAAACTAAATATTTTGCACATAACAATAATTAGATGAATATTTTGACTCCCGTATTAACACAATGACATTTATCCTTGAAGTTAACAAGAAAATGAAAATGAAAATACAAGCACATTTGACTAAACTTGAATCCTCTTAATAGAATCAACAAAAAGTAATTAGTAATGAAACAATAAAGGCTATATATATAATAAAAATATTAATTTATAATAAGCATAATTCAAAATTTTAGAAAGTAAATACGCAATATGTCACACATGGTTCATTACATCTGCTTCTATTAGTGATCTCTAATTTAAGTATTTTGATTAAAAGACAAATAACAACAAATTTTGAAAAGAGGACTGATTTGAAGAATAAATCAGAGAAGCAAAAGCGTCATTGAATCATTATTGAAGCACATCAAAGAAAGATAAAATGTAACTAGTAAAATAAAAATATGATAGGTTGGTTAAATGTTGAGAAACCTCTAAGTTCATATAAAGGTTTTTATTCATGTGGAAGATGATATTCCTATCTTTTTCTTAGACGCAGAATTACTAATATTTTTCATCTAGATCATCAAATATAACTAAAAGTTTGATTGTGTTTCACCTCTTCAAAATTTTAATGACTATTTTACGTTTAGCTGGTGAATATATATATATTCGTAATCTGGAACTGTAAGTAAGGGGTATTTGGGGGAAAACTAATAAAACTAAGTAGATAAAACAACAAAGATGGGTAGATACAGGTCCAAATAAAAATACATAACAACAATACAAGAAACCCTCCTAGAACCTAGAAGTCACTAGTACAGAGCTGCTATATACACAAAATAAGGAGTACAAGTCCCAAAGGTGGACCAAAATATATAGAGGTCAAGCTATTCTCAAAATATATACAAAAGACGGGCTAATAAACTGAAGGAGACAGAATGATCCAAAAATGCCAATTGCTCACCCTGGTCTCCGGTGAGAGCTGTTGCAGGCTCGATATATCCGCGTTGGTGATTGGTGCTCAAACTTGCATCATGATAAGAGATGCAGAGTATAGTATGAGTACCAGATAAAACGGTACCCAGTAGGCATCATAGGCAGAGTAAGCAAGACAAATAAAAACAATATGAAAAAAGGGAATCAAACCTAAACAAGAGTCTAATATCAATATCTAAGACAAGAAAAGTGCAATAGTAGAGACAGCGAATATGGCTATAGGATGTGCCTTATCTACACTAGAAAAATAGCACTACTACCTATAGAGCAAGCTAGCAAGACTTACTACGAGTTGAAGGCTACCAAGAATATTAATTAGGCCTATAACATGAATTCTAACACCTGAAATAAGTAAACGAACTACTTGGCCCAAATTCCATTCAATTCAACACGAATTTACAATAGTCAGCTCAATTTGCAGTAAGGGAAACCGTAACTATAGGCTGATCAAGCATGCTTCATTTCACTTTGTCAAAGCATTTCCCTTCTGTAAGGCCTCTGAAGGCTGCCACACTGCCAAAATAGACTCACAATGTCACAATGATCATTTAGACACTAAAATTGCAACAAATCTTACATGAGCCAATTTCGAGGCCTAAAACAGAAAGTGTGGGACCTGCATCTAAAATTCCAAAATTAACCCCAACAACTAGTCCTCAACCATATCCATCTCAATTAACAATGTAGCAACTAAATTCGAGTTAAAATTATCACAAACAAATAAATAATTAGAATTGAAAAAAAAAACTAAAATGACATAAAATGGCAGCAACTATGGGTGGTAAAATTACTAAAAATTAACCCCAAATTCCAAAATGAACCACCCACGGCGATCCTCATTAAAAACACCCAAAATATCATGATCTAAACCTAAGGTCTACGAGTAACATGATGAATGGGAACCAGAGTGTCCCTAAACAAGCCCCTAAGCATCCAAATTCACATAATCTATTCAGAAGCGCATAATGGAATAATAAACACATAATTTTAAGGGACGAAAAAGTATGACTCATGCTATGGGAATATCATAGGGATGAGGATTTACATGGATGCACATAGCATATAACATATAGAGACTAAGGTGCGGGTAAGCATGACTCACTCTATGGGGATAGAACTGGACTTAGGACTTTCCACATATCTAAATCATATCATAACCAAATCATCATAATATCCATATCCAATATATAGTCATAACCATAATCTCCAAATAGCATAACATAACACATAGTTGTACAAGAGTTTACATGTTGTCCAAAAATATCTCTAAGTCATAAAATAGGACGGGGCTAAGACATGTCCCAAGCTCACCCTTAAAGTAAATAAACAGGAGTCGAAGAAATATAAGGTAGATGGATGATGGCTTGTCCTTGGAAGATAGGACTCACCACAACACTTGACAAATCTAAACTAGTCGTCAAAAGGTGGAAGGATATGGTCTCCGGTCCCTACATGGTTAGATCATGTAAGCAAAAGTATGCATTAGTATGTTTGGATGTACTAAGTATGCGGAATACAATGCATATGAACTCATTAAACCTGCATTCAATGTTAGATGACAAGGGCACATATATAAAAAGAAGCATATAAAAAAGAATAATATACCAATATGATATGAAATCTATGATGCATAAATGCAAAATACTTTGTCCATAATGGGGATGGGACCTTAATCGATATAAGACCAAGTGAGTTATAACTTAGAACTTCGTCGTCTTCCCCACAACGGATAAAGAGGTGACCTAATTGCCAAAGGTAGATCCATTCACATTCAGGGGCATAAACATAAACCTATTCTAGCCACATAGTTATGAGAAAGGAGTAAGGACCCTTGGGATAGCTCTCCCTGCCTCCAACCTCATTTGGTGTTAAGTCATCATCCCACGAGAATACATATATGTATACGTTCTTATAAAGAGGCATAAGTCTGATAAAAACATAATAATGCATACTTACCCTTAAAGGCCAAATCATATTTCACAACCATGCATACTTGTGCTAAAAAGCTAAATCATACTTCATGTCATACTTTCATGCATAGGAATATCCCCTTCATCATAGTGGTGTAAATATCCATAATTTGCTCAAAGAGATAGTTCATAGACATTATGTGATCATATTCTTGTCATATCCATACTTTGCTTGAAAACATAGACATCATCATAATTGGGACTTATCCCACATCATAAACTTCATGAAATTCATAGTTCATGCATGCATATGCTATGAATGATATGAGAATAGCATGGGCAATAGAGGTTCATACTTAAATCAACAATATGATATGAAATTCAAGTAAATACATGAGTAAAACCACATTTGAATCAATTTTGAATACTCATGCTTAAATCAAACTTCAAAGGGGACATGCACATTCAAATCTTCATAACTTCAATGCAATTCATCATATTAGGGCTTAAATCACTTCAAAAATAATAATTAAACATAGCTTATATCTAAATTGAATCAAATAAACAATAATCTAAAATACTTATGTTTAAAGTAAGCCCAATTTCATAAAATCAAGTGTAAAAGAGTTTGGGGTCTTAATGGTTGAAAGAGACTATGAATAAATCTTCCACACCTTAGCTAACAAGAAGAAGCAAGAAAAATGTGATGAAGAAGAGAGCCCTTCCTTAATTCTCAAGCTAAGCCTTCACTAGAGCACTTGAGAGGTGTTCTTATGAGAGAGTTTGAATAATTCTAAGTTTTGAATTGAATTTGAATGAGAATAGAAGAGTATATGTCTTTTCAGAGTTTAGTATAGGTTAGAAATTCATAAACAACCCTTAGGAGTAGCCAAAATTACAAGAATGTCATTAATGAATGAAAGTCAAGATCTTGGCAGGGGTCCCGTACAAGGGTCACACGGACCGTGTGGCCTTTCGTGGATCAATTAGCGAAAATCTTCACTGACAAAGTTTCGAGAAGGTGATTCTATATTTGGAAAATTTTCACACCAACGCCTATACGGAAGACCATACGACCCGTGAAGAGTCATATGGACAGTATGAGGTTCCTGTATGAAGTGCCTTGCCGAAAATCTGGTTTTCAAGGCCAAGGCTACTCACACAAGCCACTATACAGCCCATAAAGTGCCACACAAACCGTATTAGGTTTATATGGTGCAAGCCTTGGTCTTGAACTCCAAAGTTAAGGCCAACACTCTACACACCTGGCTAAGGGCCACCTCAAGGTTCTTCTATATGGCCCGTGGAGGTGTCCATAGGGTGTCACCTTGGTAAAAAACTTTTCAAAACCAAATTCCATGCACCAATAAAGGCCTTACAAAGTTTGGGTCCTTACACAAAATAAAGCCAAGAATCACTAAAAATGGACAATCATAGCCCAAGAAATCAACACTCAAAGTTGCCCCAAAATTCACCTCTAAAATGCATAGAAACAATAGGTATATCTATAGGATCTACACTAGCTACACCTGGTCGGGATACACATGTATAGTTTAAAGTAGAACCTGTACAGACCCCCATAAGCCTATTGAGCGCATAGAATATCTATACTAAAGTAGCTAAGAGCTAAAGTCCACCCAGAGTAAAGTACGACAGGGGCCATAAATCTGTGGGATAGGAGCCACGAACCTAAAGTACTATAGGGTCCACAAATTTGCAAAGTCGGGACCTCAAACCCCTAATGATCTAAGAGATTAAAAGCTCTAAGTGAGCAGGGCCTCAAACCCGATGCCAAGGTTCATATATTGATAAAACTAAGGACTCAAACCCCAATACCAAGGTGTTAATAATTTCATAAAAAGTGAGGCCTCAAAACCTGATACCATGGTAATGATAGTTCTAAAAAGTGAGGCCTTGAACCCCAATACTCCATGCAATTATAACTCTGTAAAAGCGGCCCCTCAAACCCCTATGCCCAGGTAATCAAACTTTGTAAAAACAAAGCCTTAAACCCTAATACTATCATATAAAATAGCCGAACAAGGTATAAAATCAAATACTTTCTTCTCAGGGGCATAATAATCACTAAGGCTTCATTTCCATACTGAACCAAGTCCATAATTATATATACATAGTTTGGGGCCTTACTGCCATAAAGAATGATTCATTAGATCTACATGAGCTTTAATCGAAACTGAGACAAGCCAATCACAAGGTTTGGGCATCAATATAACGCTATAGTCTAAAAGGTGCAAGGAGATTTTTGATAAATATGCTCGCAAGTGCACAGTTATTGCCTAGTTAAGGCCTAGCTACAGACAGTTGTCTTCTATACTATTCTACAATGATATACACCCGCTGGAACAGCGTCCGCATATCGAAGTCAAGTTGTTTATCCTAAACTAAGGCCAACATAATAAACTAGAAAGGCTACCAAGTATCAACAATAGTCACATACTCATAATCACCCCAAGTGACCAAAAGAAACCAAACATGCTTCAATTACTAAGGCTAGCAAACAGCTACCCAATCACCACCTACACATGCTTAGCAATAATCAAGATTCTACGGGTAAAATAACACTACTATCTACAGATCAAGCTAACAAGACTTACTACTAGTTCTAGTTACCCGATACTATCAACTAGGCTAGAACATGAATTCTAACACTTAAAATAAGTAAACTAACTTCTCGGCCCAAATTCCAATCAATTTAACATGAATTTACACTAGCAAACTCAATCTGAAAAAAGAAAATCATAGCCTACCTATATGTCGATCATACGCACTCCACTTCACTTTGTTAGAGCCTTTCCCTTTTGTAAGGCCTCTAAACGTTGCCACACAGCCTTATATAGACTCAAAATATCGCAATAGTCATTTAGACATAAAAATCATGATAAATAAGGATAGACCAACTTCAGAGCCTAAAATGTGAAGTGTGGGACCTAAATTCAGAATTGTGCAAGTGATCCTAAAAGTTGTTGCAAAATCATATCACCAGCTCAATTAACAATGCAACAACTAAATTTGGGTGGAAACTTATCACAAACGAACAAATAATTAGAATTCAAAAATTAAACTAAAATGTCAAATGAAAGCAGCTACTGGTGGTAAAATTATTAGAAATAAGTCTCAAATTCTGAAACAAACCATCCCACAGTGATCCTTACTAAAAGCTATCAAAAATAGAACCAAGAATCACTGCAAATAGACAATCACAACCCAAAAAATCAACATTAAAAGTTGCCCTAAAATTCACCTCGATAATGCACAGAAACAATAGGCATTATCTATAGGATCTACACTAGCTATTCGGCTAGGACACATGTGTGCAGTTTAAAGTAAAACCCGAACAAACCCCTATAAGCCCCACCGAGCACATAGAATATCATACTAAAGTAGCTAAGAGCTAAAGTCCTCTTAGAGTAAAGTACTATAAGGGGCACAAATCTGTGAGATTAGGGCCTCAAACCCAAAGTACAATAGGGTCCGTATATTCGTGAACTCAAGATAATCAGAGATTGGTAAAACTAAGGCATTAAACCCTAATACCAAGGTGATGATAATCTCATAAAAAGTGAGGCCTCGAACCTCGATACCATGGTAATGATAGCTCTGTAAAAGTGAGGTCTCGAACCCCAATACTCTAGGAAATCATAACTATGTAAAAGCGAGACTTGAATCTTTATGCCCATGTAATCAAACTATAACGCCCCGATCTAGGGGCCTAGTTGTCAGACGATGATTGTGATACCCGTAAGCACCTCACCCAAGCTATTTAAGCATCTTAAGCACTCATAGGCATTAGATAGAAGGAAAAACATAAAGAAAAAGGGCTATGGACCATCTTTTGCAATGAAGCAACAATAAAAAGCAGAGAAATTAGAAAATAACATTTTTCCATAAGCATACCACTAATACATGATGAACAAAACTAGTATGGTGGGTTTCCATCAAAATAGAAAGAACATCCATAATAGACAACATAGAAAGTAAAATCCTTAGAAGGGGCATAAATACTTTATCTAAAAACAAAAGTATAGAATAGAGTGGAAAATAGGTGGAGTCCCGAACTAAGGGCTCACCACAATAATAAGCTAGTCTCGAACGCCAACTACTAATCATGCGCCAGTGGAGGAGTATATGTTCCCTACATGGTTAAATCATGCAGGCAAATATGCATTAGTACGTTGGAATGTACTAAGTATGTAAGATGCAATACACGGATGAAATTGTAATGCCATCATAATTAAATACTCCCTATGTTTCATTTTGTGTGGCATCCTTTCATTTTTGGCCCATCCAAAAAAGAATGTCATCTTACTTTAATTAAAAATAATTTACCTCTAAAATTTTATTTTTACTTTTAATAAAATTATTCTCAGCCCACAAATATCTAAGAATGATTTTAGACCACAGTTTTAAAAGTCTTTCTTTTTTTCTTAAAATATTGTTCCAAGTCAAAGGGTGCCACATAAAATGGGATGAAAAGAGTATAACATATGGATATACATAAGATAAAGAATCATGAGATAAGCTTAAACATGCACAAAGAATAAGGCTTATGTCAATATGAGACAATGCATAAGAAAACATATAAAGTGAAGACATGTCATAAGATCATATAAACTTGTGGGGACAGACTATAACCGATAGTAAGACCAGTGAGCTATTACATGGAATCCAACAAACTCCTTCCATTAGAAAAAAGCCAATGAACTCCTTCCATTATAAAAAAGGCCAATGCACTACTTCTAATGAGAAAAGGAGAATCTATTTGCCAAGGTAGTAGATAAAACTTAGTAACTTTGCAATTGCATCTTTCATAACTTTTGGGTCTATGTGGATCTACTAGACTAGTCTATAAGGCTCCTATGGTGGCACGTAGTTGGGGACATTGAGATTTAGCTTCAAGGGATCATGCCTCAACTAACGAGATGAGTCTGAATCTCTAGTCAGCTTAATGCTAAGTCATCCCACGAAATCTTTTAAATCATACTCTTAGAATCATAAGTAGCAATCATTGGAGTAGCTCAAAATTAAAAATCTTTATCAAATATCTTTTAGGGAAATAATCATCATACACAGATCTTTAGTAAACTTTAACCTTGAAGCTCTTCATAAATAACCTAGTCATATTTGTAATTCATGGGAAACTTTCATTAAAAATAAGGTGGGCTCAATTGATGCATGGAACAATCATAAATCACTTAAGTCTTAAGAAATATTTTTAAAAAGGAACATCGAAATTGCCCAACCTTTATCATATCAAAATCCATCATGGAATCAACATCGTACTTCAATATATATATATATATATATATATATATGTGTGTGTGTGTGTGTGTGTGTGTATGTGTGTGTATATATATATATATATCATAAATCACATAAGTCTTACAAAATTTCTTTAAAAAAGAACATCGAAATTGCCCAACCTTTATAGAAACATAATCGTCATAAGCATGCACTTTAAATTAAGGAACTTAAAGAAAAGGTAAAATGTATAGTAGGGAACTCTATTAGTGAAAGGATATCCATAAATCAACTCACATAACTGAGGAAATAGAGAGAAACTGCATTGAAGTCTTTAGGGAAGAATCTTAGAAACCTAGCCTTGTTCTTGGGAGTTCTTGCCTTAGAAATTTGGAATTGAAGGAATGAGAGAATGAGGGGTGTTTCTAAGGCTTGAAGACTAATATAGGTCCCCCTTATGGTCCCCCAAATGACATAGTATTAAAATAGATTTGTGAAAAATGACAAAATTATCCCTTATTAAAAATAGTCAGAATCAACTTATAGAACCGTGATCACCGACCGTAGATTGAATTAGGCTGTGAGTCCCCTTATTTGATGGCACACCTGATGAGAATCCTGAAACCAAATTTTTGCTAAATTGAAAATCACGATCAATAGTATGAGTAGTGGAATTACTTAGGGGCCGTGGTTAGGACTCATAGAGTACTTTCACACTTAGCCAAATTCTCACTTTATTCCTAACCTCACTCCACAAAATCACATATATGTCGTATCCTTGTCCATGGGCAATCTAATAACTCGTAAGTCACCTTTCTAAAAACTCCAACTTTTCTTCATGTCCAAGATCCCACTCACAAACCTATCTACAAGCCGTAACTCGGTTCGTGGGTTACCCAACACTAGGAAATTTTTTCCCTTCCTAAATTTCTATGTTTAAGAAACAATCTTACAGGTCGTATAACAACTTATGGGTCATGAGTGGTCCCATAAATAAATTTTTTAGTTATTTTTCAAGCCCATATTTTTGTACTCAGGGCTTCCAAATTGGGGGTCGTTACACAAACTTTGCAAAACTGAGGCCTCGAACCTCGATATTGTCACATAAATGGCCAAAATGAGGTGCCAAATTAAATATTCCTTCTTAGGGGCCTAATAATCACCAAGACTTCCTTTTCATACTGAACCAAGTCCACAATTATGTACACATAATATGAGGCCTTACTTTTATAAAGAATGGTTTGTTAGTTGCACTCGAGATTTGATTTAAACTAAGACAAGTCGATCACGAGTTTGGGGGTGTCAATGTAATGCAATAGTTGGAAAACTGCAAGGAGATTATTGATAAATGTGCTCACAACTGCATAGTTACTACCAAGCTACAGTCTCTGGTCTTCTATACCATTCTACAAAGATCTACCCCTGCTAGAATGATGCATGGGCATTTTAAGGCAAGTTATTTATACTAAACAAAGGCCAAATATGTGACACTAACTAATAGTAATGGAAAGTAAATAATAAACTAGTAAGGCTACCAAGTATCAGTAATAGTCACATACTCAGAATGATCCCAAGTGCCTGAAAGAAACCAAACATGCTTTAATTACTAAGGCTCTTAATAGCTACCCAAATGCCACCATTCTATCATCAACTACACATGTTTAGCAGGGATCAAGATTCTTTGGGTAAATTAGCACTACTATCTATAGAGAAAGCTAATAAGACTAATTATGAGTTTACAACTACCCAAAAATATTAATTGGGCTATAACATGAATTCTAACACCTAAAGCAAGTAAACTAACAATATGACCCAAATGCTAATCAATTTAACATGAATTTACACTAGCCAGTTTAATTTGAAGAAAGGAAAACTGTATCCTTTCTATATGCCGATCACGCACTGCACTTCACTTTGTAAGAGCCTTCCCTTTTTGTAAAGCATCCAAATACTGTTACACTATCAAAAACTAACTCATAACATCATAATTATCGTTTAGACACTAAAATTGTGAGAAATGGAGATGGACCAATTTCAGGGCCTAAAATGGGAAGTGAAGCACCTGTAAGGCCCCACATGTTGAAAGGTATAAAAGTGCCTAAGAAATAAAATTTGAAAATTTTCTAAGTATGTTGGGTATATGGGTCATGCAGTGATACACAAGTGATGCATTGGTTTATAGGTCCTAAGTGTACATTTTCTAGTAGTTCAAGTTGGAAGGGTTATTGATGCAGGATGGTATCTACGAGCCATCAAATAGATCACAAATTGTAGCTTATGTGCATGGAATTAAGGGTAGACTTGGTGAAAAAATTATTTTCTGAAGTTAGAGTACGAGTTAGTAGCATGGCTCATAGGTTCATCAATGGGTCATAGTTAGAGTAGTGATTTGGGTTTCAAAGAAGTCTAAAATATATGTTACCAGGATGAGACCCATTTCATAACTATAGACTGAACCACGACCTGTAATCGAGGTCTAGTGGTCCTGTCCGAAAGCTTTTAAGAAGGGGCAATTTTGTCATCCCCTAATATTCTAAGCCTATGATACATCATTTAAGCCCTCAAATAAACTCTTTCCAACCCTATACAATCCTAAACTATTCAACTCTCACCCATTCTAAAACATCCCAAGTCCTAAGCTCCTCCAAAATACTCTCACGTTCTTCAAGACCTTCAAGAGAGGAGTCCAAGCTAGGGTTTCAAATTTTCTTCATCCTCCAATAAGATTTTCATCTCTAATCACACTAAGGTATGTGAGTTTTGATTTGTGGAGACCTTTCCTCCACAAAGCTTAACCATTCCTCTTCTTCATCTATGTTTAAGTTATGGGAATTTATGAAAGTTTTATGAACTTTTTGATATGTTAATATTATGGAGTAAATCATGCTATTCTACCTTTATACACTATATTGTGTTGAAATGCCATGTGAAATTTATGGGTTTTTAAGAGGGTTAAGGAAGCGCTAACTAAGATTTACTTTGTGATGGTGAGTTACTTTGAATGATTTAAAACGGGCCTTGTTTACTCTCCTCATGTCCTAAAATCTTAACTTTGAATGATTTTGAGCGTATATGCATACCCACCATGTTTAAATAATATTATATACCAAGATTCTTATATTGATGAAAGTCTTATGGCAAGATATGTAAGTTGTGAACATTATGAATTTTGAAGGGTATTTATGCATGCTATGAGAATGTTGTGGAAGTTATAAATGATTTGAAGCCTTATCTTTGATATTATGAAGCTTTGATTTTGATGAGCTAATCTATGATTATATTATGATATTATAAGAGTTTTATACTATGGCTATAAGTATGATTTGAGTATTCCTTGGGATAGTAACCTAGTACCGAGAGGACATTGGTAGATAACCATTGTCCCTTAATTATGTTGCCACCATAGGTTTATGATTAGCTAATGGATCCATATATCTCTCATTACATGATTGACCAAAAAGGTCATATCCTCATAAGACTCTTCTTTTATGATTATATAGAAAGGGTGGTGTTCTTGTAAGGTATTTGTGAGACATTCTCCAAAGTAGGATAAGTGTCCATAAGGTGAAGTGTTTCATTTACCTTTGCAAAGTACCCCAATCCTTGTCTAATGTGGAGTGAACATCAAGATTCCAAGAAGTAGCTCACTTGGTATAACACATCGATTATGGTTCCTTCCCATCTATGTATGATATATAATGTGACTTGATGACTTTTCATGTATATTTTGACTAAGCGTTGATGATTCATGTCATGAGCTTATATCTGTTGATTATGATTAATGCATATTGTTTAATCATGCCTTATGTTCCTTGTTGCATTGCATCCTACATACTTAGTACATTTCAAGTACTAATATATATATTTTTTGCCTACATGATCTAACCATGTAGGGACCGGAGCTCCTATTCATCTTTCTCCTCCACTTGGCTAGACGGTTTGGTTGAAGATTGCTTTTGGTGAGTCCTCCATTTCGGTGACAATATCTATTTACTTTCATTATTAAGACTTGTCTATTTATGAATATTTATCTTTTGAAGGTGAGCTTGGGAGATGTCTTGGCCTCCATTCCGCTCATGTTAGAGGAGTTGTTGGATATGGATATGTATGTTATGAACTCGACTCCTATTATGTCTATGTATTATTGATGACTTCCCTTAGTCCCATATTCCCTTTCTATATGTTGATTCTTGTAGTATTGATGAGATGGAAGTCCTAAACCCCTACTTCTCTCTATAGCATGAGTTATACTTACCTGCCCCTTAGACTTTATTTGCAACTAAAGATGTGCCATAAATGCTTAAGAGGCTTGTTTGGGGTCCTTTCGGGTTCCCCATTTGCCATGCTATGCCTAGGCCCTATCTTGGGTTGTGATAAACTTGGTATCAGAGCACTATATTTATAAATGGTCCTTAGAAATCTAATACACTACTTCAAGTAGAGTCATTTTCATCATTGTGAATCGCACCACAACTATGAATAGGAGGTTATGAGGTGTTTTAAGAAATGATTCACTTCTTCATAAATCCATGTCATGATTTAGATTCGAATTAAGGTTTCTTTTTCTCTAATGAATGATCTTTTACTCTTCTAGATTATGCCACCAAGAATAATGGAACAAAGAGCTCCCACTCTTGAGGGCGAACTGGACTTCTTGGCTGCACAAGTCCCCCAAGAAGAAGAAGGGTTCACTCAAGCTGAATACCAAAATGTGGCCACTATATTGGCAAGGTTTGTGTCCAACCAAGGAGTTGAAGCTCCTCATGCTCCGACCCTCATTTTACGACTGAGGGATTTCATAAGTATGAACCTTATAGAGTATTATGGCTCAAAGTTGGAAGAAGACCCCCAAGAATTCATTGCAAGGTGTACAAAGTTCTTGATATTATAGGGGTAAGCTCAAAGGAGAAAGCAGAGCTAATGACCTATCAACTCAAGGGTCTTGCTCAAATTGGGTTTGCTCAATGAAAACTAGAGAGAGGGAATGAAGAGCCTATCTCATGGGAAGAATTCAAAGTTGCCTTCCTTAACTGCTTCTTTCCCATTGAACTGGGGAGGAAACAATGATGGTGTTTATGAACCTCAAGCAAGGTTTTTTGAATGTTAGGGAGTATTTCCTTAAATTCCAAAACCTCTCTAAGTATTCTTCTCACTTGGACACTGATCCTAGGGCAAGAATGCAGAAGTTTGTGTCGAGAGTGTCTGACATGATCAATGAAGAATGTTGCACCACCATACTCATAGGGGATATGGACTTGTCTCAGCTCATGACTTATGCCGAGCAACTTGAAGGAGAAAAGCTTAGAAAGAGGAGGAGTGGCGAGTCTAAGAGGCTCGTTCTGATTGTAGATTTCAAGGTGCTAAAGGTGGTTGCGTTCAATAAGGCCATACATTCCGAGGTCAAGGATCCTCTAATACTCAAAACCAAAGGTTTTCTAATGATAGGGTGCCCATCCCTAGAGCTCAAGGGGGTAATGGTGGTCAAATTATTCCTAAGTGTGGGTGGTGTGGTAAAATTCATGGTGGTGGATGCTACAAGGTGCTTGTTTTGGGTATGGAAAAATGGGCCACAAGATTACAAATTGTCCAAACAAGGGTAGAGATGGTCATCCCTAAGGACACGGTGTTTATGGTGACCAAAGGGCACAAGGTGGCCAACAAGGAGGTATTCCACGTCACTGCCAATTTTATGCTCTTCAAGGGAGACAAGGGGTGGATGAACCACCTGATGTTATTACCAGTATGTTAAAGATCTATAATATTGATTTATATGCTTTATTAGATCTGGGTGCCACTCTCTCTTCAACTACTCCATTTGTTGCTAATAGACTTCATATATGTCCCAAATTATTATGTGAATCCTTTGAAGTGTCTACCCTATTAGTGAGTTCCTTGTTGCTAGAAGAGTTTATAGGGGTTTGTTCCATGTCTATATTGCATAAAGTCTTGCCTTATGATTTTGTTTAACTTGACATGATAGATTTTGACATTATTCTTAGGATGGATTGGTTACATGCATATTATACTTCTATTGATTCTAGTACCACAAGATTAAGTTCCAATTTCTTAACGAACCTGTCCTTGAGTGGAAAGGTCATGATTCAGTAGTTAAGGGTAGGTTTATTTCTTGTTTTAAGGCTTGGTAATTGATTTTTAAGGGTTGCATTTATCCTATTGAGTCGGTTCCGTTAGTTAATGAGTTTCTTAATGTCTTTCCTGATGAAATCCCCGATATTCCTTCTAAAAGGGAAATAGACTTCGGTATAGACCTCCTCCCCAATACTTAACCTATTTTTGTTCCCCCTTATCGCATGGCCCCGACGGATTTGAAAGAGTTGAAGGATCAATTGAAATAACTATAGAGAAGGTTTATTAGACCTAGCAAGTTACCTTAGAGTGAACCAGTATTGTTTGTAAGGAAGAAGGATGGCTCGCTTAGAATGTGCATCAACTACTGACAACTCAATAAAGTTATTATGAAGAACAAGTATCCCCTACTTCGGATAGGTGACTTATTTGATTAATTGTAAGGGCTAGCTACTTCTCAAAGATTGACCTTCTATCTAGGTATCATCAATTGAGGGTAAGGGAGTGTAATATTCCCAAAATGACCTTCCAAACTAGACATAGGCATTTTGAATTTGTGGTGATATCCATTGGCCTAACAGATGCTCCAGCGATATTTCTGGACTTCATGAATAGGATCTTTAAACCATACTTTGACATATTTGCGGTGGTATTCATTGATGATATCCTAATTTATTCTCAAAGTGAAGAGGAATATTTTAGGGTAGTGTTGTAAACGTTGAGGGAAGAAAGGTTGTTTGCCAAGTTCAACAAATATGAATTTTGGTTGAAGGAAGTTGCATTCGTAGGGCATGTGGTATCGAGCTAGAGGATTAAAATGGATCTAAAAAGGATGGAGCTGGCAAGGAATTGGCCTAGGCGCTTGACTCCAATAGATATAAGGAGTTTCTTGGGCTTGGCAGGGTACTATCGAAGATTTGTTAAGGATTTCTCTTCAATTGCTTCACCCTTGATAAAATTGAATCAAAAGAAGGATAAATTTGGTTGGACCAATGAATGTGAAAGGAGTTTCTAAACTTTTAAAGAAAAGCTTACATCCACTCCTATCTTGGCTCTACTAAAAGGATTAGAAGGGTTTGTCGTTTATTGTAATGCTTCTAGAGTCGGGTTAGGGTATGTATTGATGCAAAATGGCAAGGTTATTCCCTATGCTTCTACGCAACAAAAAGTGAATGAGCATAATTACCCCACCACGATCTTGAATTAGCGGGCATGATATTTTCTTTGAAGATATGGCATCACTATTTATATGGGGTTCATGTAGATGTGTTTACCAACCATAAGAGTCTCCAATATATGTTCATCCAAAGAGATCTAAATTTGTGGCAAAGGAGGTTGCTGGAACTCCTTGAATATTATGATATGAGTGTGAATTATCATCCAAGTAAGGCTAATATCATGGTTGATGCTCTAATTAGAGTTTCCATGGAGAGTATGGCTCATATGGGTGATGGAAAAAAGGAATTGGCAAAGGAAGTGAACCATTTCACTAGATTGGGAGTTAGGTTGGACGAGACCAAAAATGGAGGTGTGGTGGTTGTTGATGGTTCCGAGTCTTCCTTGATTGAAGAGGTCAAGTCCAACCAAGACCTTGCCCCCACATTATTAGAATTGAAAGCTTTGGGCCTGATACCAAGTTTGTCACAGCCCAAGCCTAGGGCCTAGATGTGACACAACGCAAGGGGGACCCCAAAGGACCCCAAGCAAGCCTCTTAGCACATCATTACACATCCTTGGTCGGGGAAGCAATAAGATAGCAACAAAAGAGTAGAAATAGGGGTAACCGAAGCTAAGGGACATCATTCATATCATGACAACAAGAGTCAAGAGAAAGTCAAAACTTATAACATTACACATGACATGTCCAACAACACTTCTACTACATAGAGGTTCCTACATGGTGACATCATGTACGCATAGCCTACTCATTAGCATGTTTAAATGTACTAAGTATGTAGGATGCAATACAACAAGCGATAAACACCATAAACAAAATGCATAACATAGGCAATGAATAAGCATATAACAATATGACATATATGAATGATGCTTGTAATAAACCATGCTTATACAGAACATAATACATGTGGAAGAAGAGACCACATTAGTGCATATCCAAGGCCTAACACCTCCTTGGAAAGGTGCATGAGGTACAAACCCCTTCATGTGGTTGATGAGGTACAAACCCCCCAACATGGTTATCAAGGTAAAAACCCCTCGACATAGTTATCAAGGTACGAACCCCTCGACATAGTTGCATGGGCCTGTCACCTCCCGAGCGAGGTGATTGAGGTATAAACCCCTCAACACGGTTACCCAGGCCTATAACCTCCCGAGTGAGGCTTGGCTATTTTCTCCACACTATAGAGATAATATCATATGTATACATTCCTTTAGTTATCATATAGTCATCAACCCATAAGACATGCATTGGACCTTTATTTCCTCAAGAAAACCATAATCAGACATTTTATTGAATGCTTGGCGAGTGTGTAGTGCTAGCATAAAATCATGCAATTCAAGAGTGGAATCATGCTAGAAAATCCAGTGCAAAATCATAAATAGATACTTGGTAAAACCCTTAAGTAATATACATCAAAACGCTTCATCAAATCTTACAATAGATCTTAGATTCATAGCTCAAAACATACTAAAATAGTCACAATTTCATAAAACCTTAACATAGTGTGCAATGAAATTCATAATAGATAAGAGCCATAAGTAAATCATCTTTAAATCATGCAATTTAGGATAAAATGAAGCTTGGGTATCATGGGTGAAAGAAACCCATGAAAGAAATCCACATACTTTAGCTTTTGGAGAATCCTTGAAGAAGATTGGAGATAGAGACTTGAAGCTTGGAAGAGAACCTTAATGTCACGACCCAAGCCTAGGGCCTAGATGTGACACGGCCTAAGAGGAACCCGAAGGGACCCCAAACAAGCCTCTTGTTGCATCATTACACATTATTGGTCGTGAAAGTAATAAAATAGCAACATAAGAGTAAAAATGGGGATAACCAGGGCTAAGGGACATCACTCATATCATAACAAAAAGAGTCAAGAGAGAGTCAAGCTCATAACATTATACATGACAAGTCCAATAACACCTCTAATACATAGATAAGAGTGGGGTCCAAGACTAGCTATTGGGCTCACTCTTATAGTCAACATTTACATAAAAGAAAAGGTAGTTTTACAACATAATGAGAGATCATAAGATGCGTCCTCGGAAGGGAGGACTCACCAACAAGCTTGAGTGAAATAGTACGAGCCACGTGGATAGAGATGCTCAAGCGGGGCTCAAGTTCCTACATGGTGACATCATGTAGGCATAGAGTATGCATTAGTATATTTGAATGTACTAAGTATGTAGGATGCAATGCAACAAGTGATAAGTACCATAATCAAAATGCATATCATAGGCAATGAATAAGCATATAGCAATAAGACATGTATGAATGATACTTGAAGTAAAATCATCATTATAGAGAACATAATACGAGTGTAAGGAGTGACCATTATTAGTGCAATCCAAGGCCTACCACCTCCTTGGAGAGGCGCATGAGGTACAAACCCCCCAACAAGGTTGATGCAGTACAAACCACCAACCCCCTACCCCACTCCTAACAATGTTATCAAGGTAGAAACCCCCCGACAAGGTTGCATGGGCCTGCCATCTCCCAAATGAGGCAATCGAGGTACAAACCCCTCAACAAGGTTTCCCGGGCCTACAACCTCCCGAGTGAGGCTTAGTTATCCCCAACACCATAGATATAATATCATATACATACATTCCTTTCATCATCATATACATATATTCGTTTCATCATCATATACATATATTCCTTTCATCATCATATACATGCATTTCTTTCATCATCATAAAGTCATTCTCATAAGACATGTATTGGACCTTCAATTCCTTAAGAAATCATAATCGGACATTTTATCAAACACTTGGTGGGTGTGTAGTGCAAGTGTAAAACCATGCAATTCAAGAGTGAAATTATGCAAGAAATTCATTGACAAACCATCAATAGATACTTGGTAACACCGTCAAGCAATATAATTCAAATATCCTTCATCAAATCCCACAATAGATCTTAGATTCATAGCTCCAAACATGCTAAAACAGTCATAATTTCATGAAACCCCAACATAGTATGCAGTGAAATTCATAATATATAAGACCCATGAGTAAATCAACTTCAAATCATGCAATTTAGGGTAAAAGAAAGCTTGGGTATCATGGGTGAAAGGAACCCATGAAAGAAACACACATACCTTAGCTTTGGAGAATAGCTTGATGAACATTGGAGAAGGAGACTTGAAGCTTGAATGAGAACCTTGAGATCCGGATGAGTTTTGAGACTTGAGTTTAGAAGTAAAATATTTGGCTGGGTATTTGAATGAGTATTTGGGAATGTTTAAAATAATATGAGGGTGAAATATGGCTAAGTATAGGTACTTTCACGTTTAGGAAACACTTAGGCCCAAGACTCAAAACCATTGGACCGAACTTGAAAATCTGCCCATAAAGTATTTTGCGGCGGGCCCCTGGCACAACCTCTTTGGAATTCAATTTTTGGGAAAATGAAATTGCAATTCTTTTGCTCTAAAATCGGGGTTAGACACATTTACCACTCAATTTGACCCCTTGAACAAGAATATGAAGTCGAATTTTTTATATCACACATGGATTTTGAGATATATCGAAGTTACAATTCTGGACACTTTCGAGGCACATTTTCGGGCACTTTTTGGGGTCGTTTCAATATCTCCCCTTGGGAACATTCATCCCCAAATGTCAAATAAACATATATGAGAGACATACACATAAAAATTTAAGCCCACATAAGGATGCAACAATGCACATAAACATCATTTCAAAAATCTCAACATAAGAGTAAAATCATCATGAACTTGTAAAAGCCATATCCTTGTTTCTTTTCATTTGTCTATCCAAAATCTAAATACGAACCTCTTCACAGGTCAAATTATCTTCAACAACACCCACAACATATAGAGGCACAATAATATTAGGGTCTCCCACACATTTCCTCAACATAAATACATAAAAGACCGGATGAATCAAATCCATCTCACTAGGCAATTCTAACTCATAAGCTACCTTGCCAATTCTCCTCATTACCCAATAAGGACCCACATATCTTGGACTCAACTTGCCCTTCTTACTAAAGCAAGCCACACCCTTCATGGGTGACACCTTCAAATAAACCCAATCACCCACTTTGAATTCAACATCCCTTCTCCTCACATCGACATAAAACTTTTGACGACTTAGGGGCATCTTCAACCTTTCTCTAATCATCCTAACCTTCTCAAGAGCCTCCATAACTAGATCTAGTCCTAACATAGACACTTCTCCAACCTTAACCCACCCAACCAGCCACTTCTCCAACCTTAACCCACCCAACCAGTGATCTACAACATCTACCATAAAGAGCATCAAAAGGAGTCATACCAATGCTAGAATGATAGCTATTCTTGTAGGCAAATCAATCAATGGGAGATGATCCACCCAACTACCTTTAAGCTCCAACACACAAGTTTTAAGTATATCCTCAAGGGTTTGGATAGTTCTTTCATCTTGGCCATCCGTTTGAGGGTGGAAAGTCATACTGAGTTTAACCTTTGTACCAAGACCCTCTTTGGAAGAACCTACAAAAATGTGAAGTAAATTAAGCTCCACAATTCAATATGATGGATAAAGAAACCCCATGCAATCTCACCAAGTAATGGATGTATAACCTAGTATACTCTTCAGCCCCATATATGGTCTTAACCGGTAGGAAGTGAGTCGATTTTGTCATCCTAACAACCACAACCTAAATGGAATCAAAACCCTTTTTAGTCTTGGGCAACCCAACTATAAGGTCCATATTAATATCTTTACACTTTCAAGTAGGAACCTCTATGTCTTGGGTTAGGCCACCCGACCTTTGATGTTTGGCCTTGAATTGTTGGCAACTACAGGAAACAAATTTGGCAATATCCCTTTTCATGCCTCCCCACCAATCCATATCACTCAAATCTCTATATATTTTGGGGGAACCGGGGTGGATAGAATAAGAAGAATTATGGGCCTCATCTAGGATTTTCTCCCTCAAACCATCAACACATGGCACACACAACCCACCTTGGTACCTAAGGGCACCATCTCTCCCTTGGGAGAAAGCCTCCACCTTGCCCTCTTTCATTAAGGCCTTCAATTCTACCAAGGAGGGATTAAGATTTTGCTTTACTATCACCTCATCCACCAAGGAAGACTTAGAACCATCAAAACCAATAACAACACCATTACCAACCTAACCTCCAATATAGCCAACCAATGCACCTCCCCAGCCACCTCTTTATCGCCACCATCAACATGAGCTAGGCTACCCATAGACACCCTACTCAAAGCATAATCCACCACATTAGCCTTACTGGGGTGATAATGCACACTCATATCATAATCCTTAAGAAGTTTGTAGAGACAAAATAGGAGCAAACATAAGCTTATCTTTCCATGTTTGGAAGCTCCTCTCACATTCATTAGTCCACACAAACTTAGCCCTCTTTTGAGTCAATTTAGTCATGGAAGAAGCAATAGAGGAGAACCCATTCACAAACCTCTGATAGTAACCCGCTAAGCCCAAGAAGCTTCTAATATCTGATGGGTCAATGGTCTAGGCCAATTTCTAATCATATCTCTTTTCTTAGGATCCTCCTTAATACCATCCCTCGACACCACATATCCTATGAAGGCAACCTCTCTCAACCAAAATTCACACTTCTCATACTTAGCATATAACTTTTCTTCCCTCAATCTTTGTAACACAACACTCAAATGAGCCCTTTGCTCCTCCTCAGTACGAGAATAGATCAAAATATCATCAATGAATACCATAACAAATGAATCAAGGTAGGGTTTGAAGAACCTATTCATAAGATCCATGAAGATGGCCGGTGCATTAGTCAACCCAAAAGACATCACAACAAACTCATAATGCCCATACCTAGTCCAGAAGGTCGTCTTGGGAATATCACACTCCCTCACCTCACTTGGTGATACCTGAACCAAAGATAAATCTTAGAGAAATGGCTAGCCCCTTGCAATTGGTCAAACAAATCATCAATTCTTGGAAGACGATACCTATTCTTAATGGTCGCCCTATTGAGTTACCGGTAGTCAATACACATTCTAAGGGACCTACCCTTCTTTTTCACAAACAACACTGGTGCACCCCAAGATGATTGGTTAAGCCTAATAAATCCCTTTTCCAACAAGTCCCTCAATTGTTCATTTAACTCTTTTGAGGCCATACAGTAAGGGGGAATAGAGATGGGTTGAGTATCGAGAAGGAGATCTATACCAAAATCTATTTTCCTTTCGGGAGTAACACCGAGAAGGTCATTTGGAAAGATACCAAGGAACTCATTTACTATCGGAACCGACTCTATGGGAAGGACCTTGGACTCCACATCCCTAACCCTCACAAGATGCTAGAGATACCCCTTAGAGATCAACTTACAGGCTTTAATGCAAGAGATGAACCTACCCTTGACAACCACATCATAACTCTCTCACTCAAGGATGGGTTCATTTGGAAATTGAAACTTGACCCTATGAGTTCTACAATCAATAGAGGCATAGTATGTATGCAACCAATCCATCCCAATAATGATATAAAAATCAATCATGTCCAACTCAACAAGATCACAAGGTAATATTTTATGCAAGATGCAAATGGGATAATTTCTATAGACCTTCTGTCACACCCAAAGTCCCGTTAAAGCGGACTGGTACCCATTGCCGATAAAGCTTAGGAGAACCAACTTGTATACATGTGCTTTCTATATATATTATAAGGGATTTCTACATTCAACATACCTTTAAGAAAGTAAACAGTAGTGCTTTCTATACATATTATAAGGGATTTTTACATTCAACATGCCTTTGAGAAAGTAAATAGTAATAACAAGCCAAAAGAAAATGCATATAACTAGGCTGTTGGGGCCACGTTGTTTAAAGTACGAGACATGACCATACTTAATTTACATAGTCTACAAAGCCTCTAGATAAGGAAAAGTATCTGATAAAGGTTGAGACAAGCCCAGGCTCGACTAACTATATAACACAAAAATATAAGCTCTAGACACGCAAAGCTCTGAAGCAACCTAGAGCTTAGTAACCACAGCCAGATATGATGTACTCCTATTGGGGAGATCTACTAGTACCTGTACCTACAACATGAAATGCAGGTCCCCCATAAGAGATGTTAATACGAGGTAATGTACTAAATATATAAGGTAGAAAATACTATATATGAAGTAACAAATCAAATGAAACTATGCACTAGTGTAAGATAAGAGACCACCTATAGTTATACTGTGGGATCATGTACTTTATGTTCGAGCTCTAGGGTTGTATGTGTAGTATGTGACATGTAGATAATCATACAAGACAATAGGACAATCAAAAGAGTACGTTACACAAATAATGAAATGCGTATGAGATGAAACAACTTGTGAACTTTATTTAGCAACAAGAACCTATGTAACTTGGTATCCACATATGTATGTAGATTTAAGGGTGACAATGTATGGGAGCATATGAACATGTGAAAGAGTGGAGACATGGTTGACAGTTGTTTCGGAGTTGGTAAGTGCCTTTATGTGCCAAGAAAGAATCTAGATTTCATGCCGTGATAGGATTGACCCTGGTTAGGTGATTCTTCCACCCCTCGGGTTACCACCCATCAATAAGTTACTTTATCTTTCAATTACTTTTGAGATGATTCTTTTGGTGGCCATAATATTGGAGCTGTCGCATACCTCATTGTACGACCTCGTTATTACCTCGAGATAACCATCCCTTCCTCCAAATATCTATTTACAACATAGTAGGTGATAAAACTATCATTAGCAGCTAATAAATACACCTTGGCAGCCCAATCTATATAAAAAAAACAACATACGGGCAGCAAGCGTGTAGTTACAAACTCGAACGTATTCTTTTAACCTCTTCGCCCCTAAGTGTATTTTCTAATACACATTCTCATATATAAATCATGTGCAGCCTGTTTTAGTTCCATAACAGCCTTATAATAGCCCATAAAGCACAACACATAATAATTATACACAACATACAAAATGTTACATCCCTTCGCTACATATTGACGTCAACGATTCCAAACCTATTCCAACTTTGACAAAATGGTCCCCACCATATATACACATATAACCAGCCTTAAAATAGTTCAAAAATAGTCCTCAAAATAGGTGGAGGATATGAGACCATAGTTCTCAATCAATCAGCTCACAAGTTCCTATTACGAGCACAATTACGATATCACACAAGAACTCACTTTCATGGACTGTAAAAATAGTGCAACAGCCCTTATACATCATTATAAAAAAATAAACATTAAGAACAGTAGCCTTACTTTATAATCAATCCAACCAAAAAGAGAAAAACTTCCAAATAAATAAGAAAAATGTACAACAACTTTTGGAACACATGCTGTCCAACAATTTTAGCAAGGGTATAGATAGCGTATCCTCTTGTTTTATATCTCACAAGATGCTAGAGATACCCCTTAGAGATCAACTTACAGGCTTTAATGCAAGAGATGAACCTACATAGCGTATCCTCTTGTTTTATATAAGAAAATTATACTAAACACATAAGTAAACTTACTTACCTTAGCCTTCAAGATGTAGGGCTTCTCCAAGAACCCTAGAGGGTTGTTTTGGCTCCCTTGTGAAGTGAAGTAAAGAGAGAAAAGAGTTTTTTTGGAATGCTGAAAATTGCTCCAAAGTGAAATGAATTAAGGTGCTATTTTTGAGCCTTTTTAAAGGCTCACTTTGGCCGACTTTGCCTTGCAATTTTGACCACATGTTATCATATATTATCAAGCTAGTGATGCAGCAGCTTGGCCTTTACACTTGGGCCTAAATGGGTCTCCAAGTTGATGGGCCTTGGCTGCCCATTTTCTTAATTCGTCTTCATTTAGTTTGGGCCCAATTCATCAAGTGAGTCTTGTTATACTTTAGCCCTTTTTATTATTCATCTTGGGATGTAAGTATAGTCTATTTATAATGCTAAAATATGGGCTAAAGTTACACCTTTGACATGGACTTTATTCATAATCGTATGGACAAATTCGACGTCGGGTCTCGTCTCCGTGTAGCTAGCAAGTTTAAGTTAAGCATGTAGGTAATTCATTGGCGTAGTACTAGTATTGTAAGGTGTGGGGTGTTACATCCTCCCCCCTAGGAACATTTGTCCTCGAATGTTCGGACAATTGGATAGCTTAACCAAGTTTAAACCTTTACTTACACAAACCTTTGACAACACACTAAATATTCAATCACACATACCTATTAGTGTCCCAATTCTGCATGTTGGACTTCCTCTTTAGCTTCAAAAAAGTAAGGGTATTTTGATTTCATCGCGTCCTCGGCCTCCCATGTTATTACTTCTGCTTGCTAGTTTCTCCAAAGTACCTTTACTGAAGCTATTTCTTTATTCCTTAGATTCTTAACTTGATGATCTAGAATAGCAACAGGTACCTCTTCATAAGTGAGATCTTCTATAACCTGCACATCCTCAATTCGAGTGATACGGGATAGGTCACCTATGCATTTTCGAAGTGCTTGACCATCTGTTTGAGGGTGGAAAGTTGTACTCAAATTCACATGTGTCCCTAAACTTCTTTGGAAGGACTTCCAAAACTTTATAGTGAATAGAGCTCCTTGGTCAGATATAATGGAGACTGGGACTCTATGTAGCCTGACTATCTCTTTGAGGTATAGCTTGACATACTCTTTAGCTGTATAATCATTCCTAAGTGGCAAGAAATATGCTGACTTTGTGAGTTTGTCAACTATTACCCATATGGAGTCAAACTTCTAAAATGAGTGAGGTAAATCGGTAACAAAATCCATATTGACCATATCCCACATCCATGTTGGAAGCTCTATAAATTGCATATAACCTCTTGGCTTTTGGTATTCTACTTTCACTTGTTGGCAATTTGGATATTGAGCCACAAATTTTGCAAGGTCCTTTTTCATGCCTCCTCACCAAAACATTCACTTCAGGTCATGGTACATCTTAGTTGATCCGAGATAGATGGAATATCTAGAATGATGGGCTTCTTCCATTATCTCTTTCCATGCCTCTCTACCAAAACATTCCCTTTGGGTCATGATACATCTTAGTTGATCCTGGATGGATGGAATATCTAGAATGATGGGCTTCTTCCATTATCCTTTTTCTTAATCCATTAATATCAGGCACATATAATCTATTTTGGCAATACAGTACCCCATTTTGCATAAGGTCAAAGCCCTTTATCGTACCCTGACTCACCTTTTCCTTAAGCTGCCGTAGAATAGGATCCTCGAACTATTTTTGTTTGACCTCTATTACCAATGAAGATACTGATGCATTATGTACCACAACCCCTTCCTTTGGGGTTTCAAGAAGGCGAACTCCCAAACTAGCAAGTTGTCATAGATCCTTAGCCACTCTTTGACTTACTATGGCCTGGTCACTAGAATTCATGATTGCTTTACTACTCAGAGCATCAGTTACCACATTTGCCTTCCCCAGGTGGTAAAGTATATCAACGTCATAATCTTTTATTAGCTCTAGCTATCTCCATTATCTTAAATTTAGGTCTTTCTGCTTAAAAATGTACTGCAAACTCTTATGATCAGTATATATGTCAACGTGAACCCCATACAAATAGTGGCGCCATATTTTTAGAGCGAACACAATCACTGCTAGCTCAAGATCATGTGTTGGATAGTTTTTCTCATATGGCCGAAGCTATCTAGATGCATAAGAAATTACCCTATCATGCTATGTCAGTACACACTCTAAGCAAACTCTTGAAGCATCATAATACACTGCATACCCCTTAGTGCCTTCTGGAAGTACTAACACAGGTGCAGAAGTTAGCTTCTTTTTCAGCTCCTGGAAGCTCCTTTCACATGCATCATTCCATTGGAACTTGGTTGCC
>DF363427.1:1367-35446 GCA_000787875.1 Solanum virginianum
GCTCATTTTGATTCCAACTTTTATTCCTTCTAAAACTTATTCTAGTTAATTCTAAGATCTATATTTTACGACAATTAGGTCCCTTTTCATTAATTTAAAAAATACAGAACATAGATTCCAAAAAGAAGGCAAACAACACACGGGGGTTCATTAATTGGGATTGGATTTATAACACCAATAACTATTTTTAAACTGAACAACATCACCTTGTAAATGGCACACAAAACCTTCTAAATCCTTAATTACACAAACTGGTTATGAATAATTAAAGATAATTATGAATGATGTCAGACTAATTTCTTGCTTATAAATTGCTTATGAGAATGACATGTTCCAAACAAATTAAATACCTGAAGGATATGCTATGGAATATTTTTACTGATACTAAAGTTCAATTATTGTATTCTTAAGTTATTAGTATTACTCCCTTCCGCTCATTTTACATGTCGTTTTTATTAAAAATAGATGGTTTAAATTATTTGTCATTTTAAAAAAAAATTAATGAAATAATTAAGTATATATATTTTTTTTCATTTTGCCAGTGATAATAATTGTTCTTGAAAGTAATAAACATTGATTAATGCGTAGAAAATCTAAGTGAAGAGTAAATAAACATAAGTAGAGAGAATATTTATTGAATTTAGATTAATATTCTAAAAGATTAAAATTACTAAGTAAAATATAATAATTAAGATGTATAATTTTTTAAGAGACGTGTAAAATAAAAATGTGATAAGTAAAATGAAACGAATGGGAGTATTACATAAGGTCATTCAATTTCTTTTCTTAATTTTAGACGCTATTGTTTTTTTTTTTTAAAGATATACGAGAATATATTTTGGAGTCAATGCTTTAATCAAGAAGCAACTTGAAAATAAGCATTTAACCTTCTTTTATTAAATTATATAAATTAAATTTTAGTAACAATGGGTAATTAGTGAACAATGAACCTTTATGGTGGTCTACCTTGAAAAAGTTAATTAAGTAGAAAAAATAATCCAGAAGCTAATGTCAATATGTTGACCGTTGCGAATATAAATAAGTAAATAAAAAGCTGTTCTTGATTAGCTTAAATTTTACATAAAATTACACAATTCAATATGTAATCAGAGAAGATAAAAATTCTATCACATTTATGCGCACCTTATAATTAGAAAGAATTTATATATGCTTCGTCACCCCCAAAAAATGAAAAACTATAGCTTACATGTGATAAGACCTATTATTGTATTTTCATAATTTTTTTAATACATGAATGATAGGCAAAAATTGAAATCTAATCAACTTGAAGAGTCTAAAAGTAGAAAGTAAGACAAATGGAGAAACAAAGATAGAACAAGGTTATATATACTTAGTTACCTCCTATGAATTATGATTAATGATAAAAACATATAATGTGAATATACATTACTCAACTATCGTTAAATTGTCATTCGCAAAATGTGTGTAAAATATAGATATTATCATACATTAATTTGTTAGGGGGTAAAAAATAATAGATAAAAGTGTTGGTACAAAAGGTTCAAGTAACCTTGGTATCTTGTACACTAATTTTTATAGATAAAGATGAGTGAAATTAAATTGCAATTCATAAAATATTAAACAGTGAATTTATAATTTTAAGAGTATAATAAATTCAAAACTAAAATTTTAAAATTTTAAATTATGCTTAATTTTGAATTCGCATCAAAGTAAATTTTTGCATATGATTCTCCCAATAAAAAGAAGGTAAATGTCACGATTTTGAACAAATCGTGAGTGGCACCTGCACTACCTTTCTAGTGGGAGAACTAATACCACCCAACTAAACAAATATAACATGAATAAAATATTTAAAAGCAAGTTTAAATATAAGTCAAGTTGACTTCCCATAAATTTAAATAAAAACTATTTAATATAGAAATAAGTACACAGAAACTGAAAGTCATTATACCAGAACTCTATTTAACTGTTTAACAAGGGGATGCAATCGCAGAAAATCAAAAAATATAAATAATTAAAGTGTCTAAGTCCGAGAAGAAAAGACTAAAAAGATAGATGAATCCATGGAAGGCCTGAATGAACTGGCTCACCGTTGAATTTGAATGATCGCTGGTCTCCAAGGTCCTAGCTAAGATTTGTCAACAATCGCCTGAAAATTCCTTGCATTCGATAAGGAAAGAACAAGTGCATAAACTGAAAGTGCAAGAGGGGGTTGAATTAAATTTTCTTCCCTTTTTATGTGAAATTGTTTGACAGTTAGTCAGCTAACTTAAGTGATAGTCGACTAACAACAGAAAAACAGTTTGCAAAAATTAAAAAGCGTAAAAGGAAGTTCAACACCAGATATTTATATTGGTTCAGATTCAATGTGAATCCTACGTTCAGTCCTCTTGAGTTGCAAGAAAATCTCTTCAAGCCTTCAAAAGTGGTGGTTACAAGAAATATAAAACTTAATCTACTACTCTTAATATTTTTCTTATTTTCTTTTTCTTTTGATACAATCTTCTCTTTCAATTTTTTTTTCTTTTCTCTCTCTCTATTTTTTTTCACAGTAAAACTAAATGATTACAATAAATTTCTTAAAGATGAAGAGTTTCGAAGATGGTCTTGAAGGCAGTAGGCTTGTATGCTTTGAGATGTCCTGGACGCCTCCTTTTATGTAGAAGAGTTGGCATTCCACGGGAATTGATCCTTCGATTGAGGCAGTGATGAGTGCTCTTTCCAAGAATAACGTTAAAGACTTATTGATAAGAATCCTTCCAAATTTTTTATTATTTCCTTGACTCAATCTTTGTTTAATTAATTTACTGATTCCTTTTTTTTTCGTGTCACTTGATTGATCCTCAATCATAGTGAAATTGATTTTTCTAAACTTCTTATTATTTAATTGATTCTTTTTCCAAGGATAAGGCTTTTAAGGAATGTAGTACCAAAATCTTCTCAGATCTTTCTAATCTTGCTGATGCTTGCAGCAGTAAGATCTTCTCTTGATTGATTCTCTCCAATCCAAAGATGCTTGATTGATTTTTCAAATTATTTTTCTTTCTCACTTGATATTTGATTGATTCTTTCCAGTCCAAATATGCTTAATTCCTTTTCCATATTTGCTTGATTGATTCCCAATCATAGTGAATTTTAAATCTTGAGTTGCCCCAGCATTCACGGTGAGCCACGTTTATGGGAAGACTTTGATTGTTTTCCTTTGGTTGATTGATTTCCTTGATCTGCTCTAGATTTGTTTTCCTTGCTTGATGAATTTTCTTGATTGCTCCAGATTTATTTTCCTTGCTTGATTGATTTCTTTGATTGCTCCAGATTTGATATTCTTGATTGGTTTTCATTTATTGCTTAGTGTTAGATTGATTCCTTCCAATAATTTTGTTCTTGGTGCCTCCAGCTAGATTTCCTTGATAGATTCTCTAAGTCGTACCTTAGCCGAATTGTTTCCTTTTTTATACTTTCCTGTAATTTGTCATCAGTCAAAATATATTAGCACTAACAATCTCCCCCTTTTTGATGATGACAATACTAGTACTAACGTAGTCAACTTCCCTGAGTATATAGTCGACTTCCTGCTTTTCTCCCCCTGACTGATAGCATAGGTGCTCCCCTTGAATTCTTGCATAGAGTGATAGTCGACTAACTATTTTACTGATACTTAAATTTTTTCTCTCCCTCTTTGACATAAGCAAAAACGAAACAACAGAAAATAATAGGTAACAATCATGTAGAAGTAAATTGGACAATATTAGATAGCACCAAAGTAGAAATAGTCCTTAACAAAATACAGAATCAGTTCAAGTAAGCAAAAAAATTCAACACATAACAAGAAACAGTTAGCCAAAAAGGCTGACACATGGAAAGACATACAACACAGCCGTAAAAAAAAAAGTAATAAATACATGTAATTAAGGCAAAGTAATCATTTAAGAAAAATAAATCAGTTAATGTAGTAAAAAAATTTAAAAAGATTTGGGGATAATATTTAAAAATTTTCTAAGAAAACAAAATCTTTCTTCAAGCAAAGGTTTTGTTAAAATATCCGCCAATTAATTTTCAGTGTTTACAAAAATAATTCCAATGTTACCGTTCAAAACATGATCTTTAATAAAATAATATTTAATATCAATATGCTTAGCTCTAAAATGATGCACATGATTTTTAGTCAGACAAATAGCACTTATAGTTATCGCATAAAATTTGAGCAAGCTTAGCAATGATATCAAAATCACTCAATTGTAACATAATCCAATAGCTACAGATTCAACCTCAGTGGTGGAAATAGATACACAATTTTGTTTCTTGCTATTCCAAAAGTCTATGGAGTCTCCAAGGAATTGACAAGAACCACTGGTGCTTTTCTATCGACTTTGTCATCTGTCTAATCAACATCTCAAAATCTACGAAGATTAAAAGCAGACGACTTTTTATACCAAAGACCATAGGAAGTAGTTCTCACTAAATAGCAAATAATACTTTTAACTGCAGTTAAATGAGATTCTTTAGGGGTCATTTGAAATCTAGCATATTTGCAGACACTAAATATAATATCAGGTCAACTAGCAGCGAGATAGAGAAAAAAATCCAATCATACCTCTACATTTGGATTCATCAACATTCTTACCAGTTAGATCAAGATCCAAGTTGCATGATGGATTTATGGGGTACTAATAGGCTTTGCATTTTTAATTCCAAATTTTTGAATTAATTTCTTAGCATATTTACTTCGGCAAATGAAGATGTCTTGATCAGATTGGAAGATTTGCAGTCCCAAAAAGAATGTTAACTAACCCATTAGACTTATTTAAAACTCACTTTGCATGAGATTAACAAATTCCTTGTACAAATCATCATTAGTACTCCAAAAATAATATCGTTAACATAAATTTGAATAACAATATTATCAAAAGATGATTTTTTTTATAAAGAGGGTAGTATGAATGCTCCCTTGAGAAAAATTATGATTTAATAAAAACTTACTTCGACGATCATACCAAGTTCTAGGAGCTTGTTTGAGTCCACATAAAACTTTAGAGAGTTTAAAAACATGGTGAGAAAATTCAGGATATTCAAAATCTGGAGGTTGTTTTACAAAAACTTCTTCTGCTATAAAACCATTTAAAAAGGTGATTTTGACATCCATTTGAAATAGTTTAAAACCTTTAAAATCAATATATTCTAAGAAAATACAAATAGATTCTAACCTTGCAACAGGAGCGAAAGTCTCATCATAGTCGACTCCATCCTATTGAAAGTACCCTTGGGCTATCAGTCTTGCCTTATTATTGATCACTTCTCCATCTTCATTCAACTTGTTTCTAAAATTTCACTTAATTTCAATGATGAAAGTATTTTTAGGTTTGTGAACTAAGGTCCAGACTTGATTCTTCTCAAACTGATCAAGTTCTTCTTTCATTGCTTTAACCCATTCAGTGTCTTTCAGTGCTTCTTCCACCTTCTTGGGTTGGAGTTGGAAAATGAGTGCTATATTTGCACTTTTCTTGATTGATGCTCTGGTTCTCATTCCGTTGCTTACATTCCCAATGATGAATTTCTTTGGTAAATCAGGTTCACTTCTTCATTCATTTGGAACAGTTTCTGTTGTCAGCTGACTTTCATTTTCACTAGTTGACGGGTCTTTGTTTATAACTTTAATTTCTTAGATGAGATAACTACACTTTGAGAGTTAATAATTTCTTCATCATCAGAACTACATCTTTTCTTAGAGGATTAATTAGATTAATCAAATATAATATGAACAGACTCTTCTTTAGATGACGTACACTTATTAAGAACTCTATAAGATCTAGTAGAATTAGAGTAACCAAGAAACATACCTCCATCGCTGCATGAATTAAATTCACTCAAATTTTCCTTACCATTATTGTGGATGAAACATTTGCAGCCAAAAGGATGGAAGTAACCAATGTTTGGTTTCTTCCCATTCTATAATTCATATGGAGTTTTCTTTAGAATGCGTCTAATGAGACACCTGTTGAGAATGTGACATGCAGTGCTTGTGCTTACTGCTTTAGCCCAGAAATGATGAAGGAGATCATGCTCACATATCATGGTTCTGGTCATGTTTTGTAAAGTCTAATTCTTTCTCTCAATAACTCCATTTTGTTGAGGATTTCGTGAAGCTAAGAAGTTATGACTATATCCTTCTTCATTACAGAAATGCTCAAAAACTTTACTTTCAAATTCTCCTCCATGATCACTTTTCATAGAGGCAATATAGTATCCCTTTTCTCTTTGAACTTTCTTACAGAAAAACTCAACATTCTTTAAAGGTATCATCTTTGTTAACTAAAAATATTACCCAAGTAAAACGAGGATAATCATCAATAATAACAAAAATATACCTTTTTCCTCCAGTGTTAGTAGTTCTGGTAGGACCAAAAAGATCCATATGGAGGGGCTGTAGGGGTTTTGTGGTAGAAACAATATCTTTAAATAGAAAGAAATTTCTGATTTCCTTACCTAGTTGACATGTGTCACAGATATAATCCTTGGTGTAGTCCATCTTTGGCAGATCAATAACTAAATCAAGTCGAGCAAGTTTTTCAATGAGCCTTATGCTAGCATGACCAATTTCCTATGCCAAACTCATGGATCATCGGACATAGAAGCTAGGCAAATGTGTTCAGTTGATCCTTTAACAGAATCAAAGATATACATATTTTTATCTTTGCTTCCAATAACAATTTTCTTTTTAGTGTTGTCTTCAATAATGTATTCATTCTTTTTGAATCTTACTTTCAGATCAGAGTCACATAGTTGACTGATACTTATCAAGTTGAACTTTAACCCTTTCACAAGGTAAACTTTTGTGATATTGCATGACTCATTGAATGAGATAGTACCAATACCAATTACAGTTCCAGTGGAGTTGTCTCCAAAGCAAAAAATTTCACCCTTATAATCTATAAAGGATTTGAACAGTGATTTGTTGCCCGTTATGTGATTTAAATATGCACTGTCAAAATACCACTTCCTTTTAGATCTAGTGCAGTGTTCCTGTAAAATAAGATCAATTTTAATTTTTGGGTACCCAAATATTTTTGGGTCCTTTCTGGTTAGCAGTATCTTTAACATTCCAAACCATGTTAGCTGGCTTTAAGTGAGAAATTGGCATCTAGAATAGGTGTGACTAGATTTTCTACAACAATGACAAGATATGTTACAAGATGATTAGAACTAAAAAGACTAAAAAATTCACTATGAGAATTAGTCGACTTGAGAGATCTGTTGGGGCTAAAATATTTTAGAACATTTTTCAAATGATTTTTGAGATCAAGATTTTCTTCATCTAGTAAATCTCTTTCAACTACACAAATTACAAGTTTGATTTATAAAGCATTTTTCTCATCTTGGATAGATCTGATATTCTCAAAGGATCTTTTTAAGTCTATAATGGCTCNAAGATGTGTCTTCATCATTTCAGCTACTAAATGCTTTATTTTTTGATTGTTCTTGAGGGTATCTTCTTTTGGCCTTAGGACATTCACTTGTAATATGTCCAAATTTCCCACGTTCATAGCCCCTGCCATAATTTTTGTTGTAGTTAGTAATTTGCTTATTTCTGAAATAGTTTTGCTTACCTCTTCTTTAGTTTCTGTTGCGCCTGAAGGTCTCCATCACTGATTAAGTAATCAGTGAAATTTCATCTTCATTTTGATCTTCTTTATCATCCTCATTTTCATCAGAGACTTTGAATGCAACAATTTTTTTTATTATCCTTTTTTTTTGTTGAGGTGTGTTTTCTCAAAAGCAATTAGATCATCTCTGACTTTATCATAAGTGAAGTTTTTAAGATCCATGCGTTCAAGAGCCACTACTTTGACATGCGATTGAGGAGGTAGACTTCTGATGATCTTTCTGATGTGCTTAATGGGAGGATATTCTTTGCTCGCAGCTTTGAGTTCACCAATAATTTTGTTGAGACGAGTAAACATGCTTTCAACTGATTTACCTTCCTTCATTTGAAATAGCTCATATTCATAAACAAGCAGACTAACAATCATTTTCTTGATTTTGTCAGTTCTTTCATAGATGACTTCTAGTTTATCCCATATTTCTTTGGCAGTTTCACAACTAGAGATCTTTTCATATTTCTCTCCACTGATGACATTTAAAGAACATTCTTTGCGCTGGAATTGATTTGAATAACTTTCATTTGCTCATTTGTGTAGTTCTCTAGACTAGGTATGACTGGTGACTAGCTGCCTTCAGCGGTTGATTGACTCTCAGTTGTTGGTTTAGCCACAGGAATGAGAATTTTACCTAGTTTGATAACTCTCCAAACCTTCACATCATAGAATTTTATCAATGTTTTTATTCTTATTTTCCAGTGAGATAAGTGTTTCTCACTGAAGTAGGGAGGTCAAGTTTGAGAAGTTCCCTCTTGAAACAATGCTCCAATTGTTTGATGTTGATTTGCCATGATCTTTTCTCACCTATGGTTAGACAGAAAATAGAGTGAGACCAAACTCTAATACCAATTGAAATTGTAAGAGGGGGGAGGGGGGCTGAATTGAATTTTCTTTCCTTTTTATGTAAAACTATTTGACAGTTAGTCAGCTAACTTAAGTGATAGTTGACTAAAAACAGAAAGATAGTTTATAGAAATTAAAAAGTGTAAAAGAAAGTTCAACACTAGATATTTATACTGGTTTGAATTTAATGTGAATTCTACATCTAGTCCCCTTGGATTGTAAGGAAATCTTTTCAAGCCTTCGAAAGAAATATAAAACTTAATCTACTACTATCAGTATTTTTTTTTCTTTTTCTTTTGATACAATCCTCTCTTTCAAAATTTTCTTCTTTTCTCTCCCTTTTTGTTCACAGTAAAAGTAAAGGATTCCAATCAATTTTTAAAGATGAAAAGTTTCGAAGATGGTCTTGAAAGCAGTAGGCTTGTATGCTTTGAGATGTCCTGGACGCATCCTTTTATGTAACAGAGATGACATCCCAATGGAATTGATCCTTGGATTGAAACAGTGATGAGTGCTCTTTCCAAGAATAAGATTGAAGGTTTATTGACAAGAATCCTTCCAAATCTTTGATTATTTCCTTGACTCAATCTTTGTTTGATTGATTTACTGATTCCTTTCTTTTTCGTTTCACTTGATTGATCCTCAATAATACTGAAATTGATCTTTCTAATCTTCTTATTATCTGATTGATTCTTTGATAAGACTTTTAAGGAATATAGTACCAGAATCTTCTCAAATCTTCTCAATCTTGCAGATACTTGTAGCAGTAAAATCTTTTCTTGATTGATTCTCTCCCATCCGAAGATGCTTGATTGATTTTTCAGATTATTTTTCTTTCTCACTTGATATTTGATTGAATATTTCCAGTCCAAATATGCTTAATTGTTTTTTCATATTTCTTGATTAAGTCTCAATCATAGTGAATTTTAAATCTTGAGTTGTTCCAAGACTCATGGTGAGCCATGTTTATGGGAAGACTTTGATTGTTTTCCTTTGCTTAATTAATTTCTTTTATTGCTCCAGATTTGATATTCTTGATTGATTTTTCTTTCTTACTTAGTGTTAGATTGATTCCTTCCAATAATTGTGCTCTTGATGCATCCAGCTAGATTTCGTTGATAGATTTTTTCAAGTCGTACCTTAGTCGGATTGTTTTCTTTTTGATACTTTCCTGCAATTTTGTCATCAATCAAAATATATTAGCACTAACAGAAATAATATACATAACACTAGTATACTGGTACGATGACACGGCTATTCTAATATGCAAAATATAAACAGACAACTACACTTTAATAAAAAAAATTTAAATTAATTTTTAAGCTCATGGACTCTTATTATTTATTATAAAAATTGAACACACTTGCAATTCTCTGTCCAAAATCAAACAGTAAAGAAAATGTAAAATAATTCATGTGGCCTAATGCTGAACCCGACCCGATAAAGACATTATTTTGACCCATTCTCAATTCTTCCTTGTCATTTCCGTTCCTTTGACCTTTTAGCTCCTTTTCATCAGCTTCCATGAGAAGCATTGTAAAATCCTTCGTATTTCTCCTCGTCCTCTTTGTGGGGCTCCCAGCTCCGTCTGACGATGCGCTTCCCTTCTGCAAGTATCTTTGCATGAGTAAGTTCAGATTGCTCTCTTCTACATTCCTCCTCTTCTTCTCACTCTTGTTATCCTTTGCAGATGGCCACTTATTGATGATACCAATAGCCTCATATGGTGGTTTTGATATCTTCTTATATCTTAGAATCAAGTAAATCGTGCTCCTCCCTTCCTTTCTTTGCTGATCAAACCTAACTAGCACCTTTTTTGCAGTGGAGAGTGCCGAGACACTAGATCCGTTGATATGGAGCTGCCCCCCTCCTAACCATAGTACCAGGTTTTGAGCATCCTTTTGACATCTGCCAGATTTGTCAACATGAAGCAACCATAGACTATTTTATTTTTTTGTGCAAATACTCCCCTGTTTGTCTATCCTCCTGATAATCCACACATATAGGGCAGATGTATATTTTGTAGTTGCCAGATGAAACCACAGGCATCACTCTAACTATTGGTTAACTGTATATTATGCTTATGTTGTTGTTTATCTCTGAGAGTCTGCTGTAGACTTGTCTGTAATGTTTTTGCTTCTGATCTTTAGATAACCTAGCTACTGTTTGTCCCAATATAGTTGTGTTCTACAATGCAGTGGGAGTTGGTTGTTCCTGTCATACTCCATTTTGTCATCTCCAAGTAGGACAAGTGAGGCTAGTCCACCCGCTAGCATGTTTCCTTCCCTAAATACATATTGAACCTTAGCCCTAAGATGATCCACCATCCCCCTTGCCTCTGTCAAGACATAAACAAGTTCCCATGACATCTTCCATTCTTTCCTTAATATACATCTCATTGCCATAGAGTCAATCTCCAGAATTATTGCATTGAAGCCTGCAGCTGCACAGTACCGTAGGCCACTAAGCACTGCCAAAGCTTCTGCCTTTGTATTTATTGCTTGTCCAATCCGTTGTGCCTCTGCCAAACCAAATCCCAAGGTGATTCCTTATGCAGAAGGCATAGGAACCTCAGGATTGCCTTTAGAAGTCCCATCACAATTGCATTTAAGCTGTCCAATATCTGACCTCTCCAAACAACATTAGTATAGTAAAGCTTAGGCTTATAATTCTGAAAACTGTGATCATTTCCTCCCAACTGTGGTGACATCTGATCACCGAAAATACTAGTTTTGTAAATTGATAATTAGTATTTTTACACTGACTTATTAATTTTACATAATTAACATCCTGATCATGTCTCCTAGTATTCTTCCTTTTCCACAATCGCCACATAATCACAGTTGGAACAATTATAAAAATTGTTCTCATCATGTTGGGTCCTCTAGCTTGCCATCAGTGTGTGATTAATAATTGTAAATGTGTGTTTGTGGCCCTTATTCCAACCCTGACAGCAAAATATCTTCACACTTTCTGAGTAAAAGAGTTTGTCAAGAACAGATGCTCCATAATTTCCTGCTGAAAAACCTCACAACAGTAGCATCTAGATGCTATGATGATTCTCATTTTGTCCAAGTTATCATCTGTGGCAATCCTTTTCCTCCATACCCTCCACATAAAGAAGTTGATTTGAAAAGGAAGGCCCTTGAACTAAATATTAGACAACTAGTCCCATGCCTCCCTTTTCCTTCTCATAATCTATAAGGCTGATTTGACAGAAAACTCTCCACTGGTACTGCCCATCCACCAAGTACAATCACTTTTTGAGGTCTAATCAATTTTGATATTTTCCACAATGTGCATGACCATGTCCTTTGATAGGACCCCCCCTCAGCTTATCACAGTCTCACCCAGTATTACTCACGAAATCCTTAACCTCCAATTTCAGCTCTGTCCTGTTCTTCAATAAAGTATAGAGCTCCTAATATATCAAAACGTGACAATCAATTCAATAATATATCATAACGTGACATCTACTCCAATAATCACCATCACAATTACACTTACAACTACACACATGTAAATTTAAATTGTACTTCTTTAGGACAAACAATATACGGTTGTTAGGTCCTTTTCATTAAAGAAATACAGAACCATAGATTCCAAAAAGAAGGCAAACAGCACATGGGGATTCATTAATTGGGATTGGATTTATGAGACCAAGAACTATTTTTAAACTGAACAACATCACCCTGTAAAAGACACACAAAATCTTTTAAATCCTTAATTACACAAACTGGTTATGAATAATTAAAGATAATTATTAATGATGTCAGACTAATTTCTTGCTTATGAGACTGACATGTTCCAAAACAAATTAAGGATATACTATGGAATATTTTTACTGATGGTAAAGTTCAATTATTGTATTCTTGAGTTATTTATATTACTTCTTTCGGCTCATTTGACGAATCATTTTTATTAAAAACAAATGGGTTAAATTATTTTTCACTTTAGAAAATTCATGAAATAATTGAGTATATATATACATATATACATATATATATATATATATATATATTTTTTTTTTTCATTTTGCCTTTGATACTAATTATTCTTGAAAGTAATACATATTGATTAATGCGTAGAAGCAACTTGAATAAGCATTTTAACCTTCTTTTATTAAATAAACTAAATTAAAGTTTAGTAAAAATGGGCATTTAAGTGAATAATAAACCTTTATGATCTACCCTAAAAAAGTTAATTAAGTAGAAAAAATAATCTAGAAGATATATCAATAATGTTTACAATTGAGAATATAAGTAAATAAAAGGGTGTTCTCTTTGATTAACTTAAAAGTTTGGATAAAATGATATAATAATTCAATATGTAATCATAAGAGACAGAAATCTCAAGTATCACATTTGTCCGCACCTCATAATTAAAAAGAATTTATATATACTTGGTCATCCCAAAAAATGAAAAAATTTGACTTACATGTGATAAGGCATGTTGAAAATAAAAAAAATATCCCATCTTATTTGTAATTTTTTTTGTTGTATATTTGTATTAACTTGTTCTTATAGTTTTCATGAATGTTTTAACACATAAATGATAGGTAAAAATTGAAATTTAATCAACTTGCAAAGTTTGAAAGTAGAAAGCAGACAAATGAAAAAACAAAAATAGAACGAGGTTATAATTAGAGGATCACATGTTGCTCAACTTCTAATTACCTCCTATGTGTTATGAATGATGATAAGTATAAAATGTAAATATACATTACTCAACTATGGTTAAATTGTCATTTTAGAATGTGTATAAAAATATAGGTATATCATATACATTCATTTGTGGATAAAGTGTTTGTATAAAAGGTTCAAATGACCTCGATATGTTAATATAGATGAATAAAATTAAATTATACATTCACCAAATACAATTCATAATTTTAAAAAATATGCTTTCAAAATCTTTATTTTTTTCTAAAATTTTATATCAAGTCCAATAATATCTCATAAATTAAAACTGTAAAAATAATAAACTTTGAAATTCCAATTTCGACATTTTTTTCCCCACCACTATCTTATAATTGAGATTTTTATGTTGACAACCCTTGCTATTTAGGAAAAGTTTCTCTTGTACTATGATTTCTATCATGATCGTAATTTATGGAAAGTTGTACCCTTAAACAATAATGCTAGTTGCAGGGTTGAAAAATCAGTTCTCATGCTTGCAAGTTGTAAATTGATCATAGAATTTGTCAACTCAAACACAATATACACATATTTTAAACGTTTAAGTTGTTAATTATTACGATGTATCACATATTTTATAATAATTTTAAATAGTATATGTTAATTATTATTTTGTTTCAATTCATGTTGTACATAAAAAATTTTAAAAATTCATCAAAATATTTTAAAATAAAGAAGTTGATCAGGCCCATTAGTGGACAACTATCTTAAAGAAAAAATAATTTGTTAGGGGTAATATTGTAAATTCATAGTTGAAGTAGCTGAAAAAATAATTAATAAAAACGACATAGCAAAATCAAACAGTTGAAGCAGGAACGTTAGTCGACAACCACCTTTTTGAAAGATAAAATATATTGGAGTAATATTATTGTAAATTCATAGTTGAAGCAACTGAAAAAATAATCAATAGAAACGACATAGCAAAATCAAGCGGCTAAAGCATGCACGTTAATCAATAACCACCTTTTAAAAAAAATAATTTATTGGGGTAATATTATAAATTCATAATTGAAGCAACTAAAAAAATAATTTAAAAAAAATGATATAGTAAAATCAAGCAGATGAGACAAACATATCGACGACTTTCCCCTCAAGTCTGTGAAGGAAGAAGGAAGCTATGATTTGTGCCTTGTAAAGTTGGACGGATGCGTGTTATAGCCAAGAAGAAGGCCAACAGTAAATGACGACACTACCCCACAATCAAGCACACATGTCGAGGCGAGGTGCTAGGTTACTCTTAACTCCCTTAAATTTAGAAAATAACTAATATATTTTTTTATAAAATTTATTTTTTTAAATCTTTGAGATATAAAAATGAATATAACAAAATAATAACATGAGAAAAGGAAGTATGAGGTGGGAATCAATTGATTTTGTAGCCTTAATAAATTTATTTTTAATTTTATATAATTCTATACATAATTTTTAAAAAAAATAAGTACACACTATTTTTTCCCCGATAGAATCCTGAATAGCATATAGTATATGCTTCCAATATCTTCAATGTTGATAATCAAAAGCACACAATCATACATAGAAAATGATATGTTATAATTAGCCGTAAATTGAATAGAAGGAAAAAGATAACTATACATCTTCTATATAGAGAGGTAAAAAAGAGGTTTATGTAAAAAAAAAATCTTACAAAAACAATAAAAATTAAATTTATAAGAATTACAGAAACAAATTTTCCTGCCACACAAAAAAAAACACACAAATTTTCCATTGGAGGCCAGATATTGAATTTCACATGCTTCAACATTATGGTATAAGAAAACAAATCAAAGCCCACATTGAAAATAACATCTTATGAATGAAGGCCCCATGCTTGTGGTTCTAAATAAGCATATGCTATTCATAGTTTCCAATTATTCCACATTTCCAGCCTTCACTAAAAAGAATATCCATTAGAGTCTCCTTCTCATGGCCCTCTCATATTTTTTTTTTCACACTCCAGATTGGTTGTTGATATTAAAGTTCTCATTAAATTTGAAATGTATACTGCGAAGTGAGGTTGTATATCAATCTGTTTGATTTGATTTATTGGTTATTGGTCCGTAAATATGGTAAATTGTTATAGAATGATTAAGATATTGACTTATAGATTATTAGTTTATTGATTATTGATCATTATCAATTCGATTATCTATTTAACTGTTAAGATCTGACAGTTTTTTTTCTTTATTAAAAATTACTTATAAACGGGGCGACAAATCAAATAAATCATACACATAAGTTGACAAATTGTCTTTTGTTTAAAAGCAAACACTATCACATTATAGAATAAATGAGAGTTTGAGACAATAAAAAGTAAAACAAAGACATTATATATTAAATAGTATAAATATAATTATTTAATTTATTATCGGATTATCGATTAACCTGTTAAAAAAACCTAAAATCATTAAGAACTAATAATTCAACAATAAAATAATTTAAAATCATTATCGAAATTGCTAATTAATAACCCGTTATCGATAAATCAATAACTTATTTTTTATTCGAGTAATTGGTTTCCATTCGACTTTGAAGAACCCCTAAAGCCGAGCTTATTTTCAATAAATATATCACTTCCAATAGAATATTCTTTTATATCCTAAATTTGAACATGAGACTTCTGATCAAAAATTGCTTCAATTTTTTATTTTTTTCCTTATACTCACTCTAATTCAAATACCCCATCTCTCTTTCCTTCCTAAGTATATTATAACATCATTTGGACAACTCTTAGCATGTCCAGCTTTCTTTCTTCTGTCTTTATACCCTGTGATGATTCCTTACCTTCATTGTCCTCTTATACTAATTCTTCCCTTTTCACCTCTGGTTTTCATAAAGTTTCATTCTTTTCCACTTCAAGAACAAACCCCATTAGTTTAATTTCCAAAAAGATCATTTTTTTACAGTGTGAAAAGAGTTTTAGAAGAAAACCCTTCAAGAAAATAGCCTTAATTAGTAGTAAGATGACAATTACTGAGTACAGAGATGAAGAGGAAGAAGAGTATCCTCCTCTTTTACTTGAATCTGAGATGAAAGAGCCTAGGCGTGTTGCTCTCTTTGTTGAGCCTTCTCCTTTTGCGTGAGTGATACTAAATTAATTTATATCCCAATTCTTGATTATTGATGCAATTTCATTTTTATAATTTTTAATTGCAACCCAAATTGAAAAGTTGTTGGCTTTAGATGCATTTGCTTGTAAACTTTGGTTTCTTGATTCTTTATGTTTGATATGTTGACCATTAGTTTATGTGATCCACTAGATCCCTTTCTTTTTGAGACGTTTATGAGTTTATATGACTATGAACTAAAGGAACTTTTGGATGTGGGCTCTTACGCTTGTATTTTATTAGGCATAATACACAAACTTGGCCTCTAGTAAGTAAAAACACTCTTAACTTTGAAGACACCTCAACTTGGGCTTAATTGACAACTAAAAACTTCAAGTCATTCCCATGGTGTCTCGTGGACACCTGACGCTGACATGACACAAATTTTGGGTGTCTAGATGACCTTTTGTAAGTTAGAATGTTGTCTCTAGATATGTATACTAGCATACTAGAAGTTGGAGTTCTTACTTGTCAACTGACGCCAAGTTTGAGTGTGTGTTTATGTATTATGTCTTAGTATTTTGCTTGTATGTGGAAGTGTTCATACCTGCTGACCATATGTTTCCTCAATAGAAGTAATAATTTCAAGAAATATTTTTTATTTATGTCTGGTTACAGAGGTGTGTATTCATTTGTGCTGCCAGATGTTACAGTTTAAGAGTTGATTACTAAATACTAACCATCTGTTCCTCCTACGATCAGAAGCTTTGCCAATATGCTATCTGAGTTGCAATTTAGGGAAATGCCATTAGTCTGCTTTGCATTTTGCTGTCAAACTCTTCCTACTCTGTGTTATTTTGCACCATATTGTCATCGTATTGGAAATCCTGTGTTACTTTAACTAAGTTGATTGCCAAAATGTGTTGTCAAGTATCAATTTACAATGCAATGTGGTGTTGATGGATCATATGCAAATTTCCAAACAGGAGTACAAAGGAATGTCTTTACTTTACTTGAATGGTATTTAAATTCTCCTTTCATATATTTATCAAGCTGGATAATGCAGTATTTTGTATCTCATTTCTTCCTATGAACAAATACTTCTTTGTTACAATTCACTTTTCTAGTGCTCATCATGCTCATTACCACTTCACTTCTTAAAGCTAATTGCTTTTCGCCACATTTTGGCCCTTCACTGGGTGGCATGGTTCCTAAATCTTACTCAACGTAGAGGGATCCTCACGAGATAACAAAATATCAAATGTCATATTCTGGAATGATCTTTTTGTTCAAAAATAGATAAACGTCAACCTTGGATAGAATTATTCCTCCTTCTAGTTCGTAGTCCTTATAAGTGACACTTCATTCATCTTTTAGTTTGTTTTTCTCATTTAGGTGGAGTTGGGATTGGGGAGAGATCCTTCTCCCAGATTTTCCAGTGTCCTCTCTAGTAGTAAAAATTTTACCTTTACCTTTATAGGCTTTTAGATAAGAAAGATTCTAGTTTATAGAAAATTAACTCTATATTCTATGATAAGATTATGCATGATTATTTTTGTTCTCAAATTTTCTTATTATTGCTGATAACCTCCGTTTTCCTTTTGTGTAATACAGGTATGTTTCTGGATATAAGAACAGGTTCCAGAATTTTATAAAGTACCTCCGAGAAATGGGGGATGAGGTATATTATATGTCTGACAGTGATGTTAGTTTATGATATCTGCTTGTGTTCTTTTGGTTGGGCCTGATTGACATGATATGATGTAATGGTCTACTTGTGTAATATCCATGTTTATTGGAACAAATGTTTATTCTAACAGTAATTTAGCTCAGAGGCATCCATTGTTATAAATATACCCCTAGGCATAGTTCATGTAGTCTATTAAGTGGAGCAGTATTTATGGCATAAGCAATATGATTTACACCTGATGATCAACTGCTGAACAGATCGTTGTGCATTCGTGTTGCAGGTCATGGTTGTGACGACGCATGAAGGAGTACCCGAAGAATTTCATGGGGCAAAGTTGATAGGATCATGGAGGTTGCAACTATTACCTTTACTAGTTTTCCCTTTTCTTGTTTAAATAATTAAATCACTCATTTTTCTATGTTACTGTCGAGCAGTTGAGGCTGAAGACTACATGATTATGAAAAATTGTCAATATATGAAGCTTTGCCTGTCCTCTAAGAATGCTTCTTCCTGATGTTTTTCCTTTCTTTTCAGTTTTCCCTGCCCTTGCTACCGGAAAGTACCCCTCTCACTTGCTCTCAGCCCTAGAATAATTTCAGAGGTAGCACAGTTCAAGCCTGATATCATACATGCATCATCTCCTGGTATAATGGTAAGTTTTCAGTTGCTCTGTTCTTTATTTCAATTATGTTCTTTGTTGTTGTCCTTCGATTTCTATTGCTATATGTTGTTTCTTGTACCTTACTTATCATATTGTTTTGTTGTAGTTTCCATTCTGTTACTATTTGCTATTTTTATCTGTTGGTTCTTGTATGTTTATTACTTCTTTTTCGTTGAGCCAAGGACGTATCGGAAACCACCTCGCTACCTCTGAGGTAGGGGTAAGGTCTGCTTACGCTTTAGCCTTCCCAGACTCCACTTTGTGCTACTATATTGGGTATGTTGTTGTTTGTAACTCTCTGACTTGGATAACTTTATTCCTCGTTTTGTAGGTATTTGGTGCTCTTATCATCGCAAAACTTTTATCTGTGCCGATTGTAATGTCTTATCATACACATGTGCCAGTGTAAGTTCCCTCCTTCCTTCTAGTTCTTAGCTAAAATCCACGTTGGAAAATTTGATATCTTAAATACACAATATTAACCATGAAAATTAAGTTCTATCTGACATTGATCTTCCTGATGGAGAATACTAAGCAATAAGTCTCTGAAGCTTCTTGTAGACTATTTACACTATATCATTGGAGGGCTTTACTTTGATCCTATATATGTTTCTTTTCTCTTTGGATGAGTATGCTGATCCTCATTCTTGTTCTATAGGTACATACCAAGATACACCTTTAGTTGGCTGGTTCAACCAATGTGGATGGTTATAAGTATGTCAGTTGAGAAATATCTTATCAATTATCTGTTCTCTTCTTTCTCCGCTTCTTGATACTTATTAAGATACATTTACTGCCACCAGAGTTTCTACATAGAGCGGCTGATCTTACACTGGTGCCATCTGCTGCAATTGCAAAGGATCTGGAAGCTTATAAGGTAACATCAGGTAATAGGAAGAAACTTGAACTCGCTAATTGCTCTCCAGTAATGACTTTATAATTAGTAAACTGAGAAAGAAAAAGAAAATATCCATCTTCTCTGTTCTGTCAAGATAGTTGTTTTGCTGGATTCAGATGCTTTACCTTTTCAAGCATACAAGTTGGTCACTCTTTTTCTTTCATTTTCAGCGAACAAAATACGTTTGTGGAACAAGGGTGTTGATTCAGAGAGCTTCCACCCTCAATATCGGTCTCATGAAATGCGAGTAAGACTAAGGTAGGATCTTTCATCTGAAAATTTGATCCAGTATGAAGCAATCTTTAGTATGTGCTGATTATTCTCTCTTTTTCTCCTGCTGTTATTCATAATAAGTGGTGGAGAACCTGATAAACCATTGATAGTCCATGTTGGACGACTTGGAGTTGAGAAGAGTTTGGATTTCCTCAAAAGGTACAATTTGTTCCTTTAATAATATACAACAATGGTAATTACACCTCAGTCTTAAACAATTGTCTATATGAATCCTCACTGTTCATGTTCTCCATTTAAATTCATCTCAGAGCAGCATTACACAATGTACTTGCAAGTTGTAGGCCATGAATTGTATCGAGCAAATGATGTGTTTGTCTGAAAATGTCGATAACTTGCACATGACATTCGAGAATGGTTTTGAACAGGGTCATGGATAGGCTTCCAGAGGCTCGGATAGCTTTTATTGGAGATGGGCCGTACAGGTGAGTTGTGATGACTGTTTAGCTTCTTGATTTCTGGAACATCAGCCAAAATGTTTCATGTTGTTTGCTAAGAAAGTACACCAATTTTGTTTCTTGTACCTTAACTAATGTTCATTCTATGACTTATTTTATAGGTGCCAATGTTAGTGCATGCAAAGATCTGACTAGATCCTTCAGGGGTTATTTACCATTCTTAATAGTATTGTCAGAATTGTTACTTCGGTTGTCTGGTACTAAATTCAAAGGAAACTTCCAATTTTAAGATTGATCCTTAGCCAAAAATCTACCTGAAACTTCCTTTTATCTCGAAATTCTGATAATAATGTTTTAAAATAGAGGGGATTCCTCAATGTATGATGGTACGCCAACTAGTATATGTCAGCTTTGGGTTAACTGGTTAGAATTTCTTAGTTTGTTAAGGATTCCATATGATAATTTATCGGAGGTGATAGATAACCGAGTAAGAAGTAAAGTTCAGCACATTATTCAGTCACTTTGACTATTAGCAAGCCTGCGCTTTGACGCTCCTCTTGCCCTCTGTAGATACTTGATGTGTGATCATTATATTGGATCAAATTTCATTTTGTGGTGTTTTCCTTATCATAGGTGAATTATCTACCTTCTTGGCAGAAATAAATATTACTGAAAAATATATGGTATCTTACAATGCAATGCCAGCAGCTTGGAAGAATCTATTTGTCAAATGTCCCCCAGGGCTTTGGCTTGCGGTAAAGGTAGCACGACTCTGAACTTGTGGTAGGTGCGTGCTACGAGTTTGAATTAAGTCTAGAAGGGATGGGGGTGGGGGGTGCATTATCCGCTAAGTTCCGAAAATAAAAGGAATCTATTACTGAATGCTGAATTAACTAAGAATGTGTGTACCTGGAAGCCCTTGCTGTTTATAATTCCTCTTTTTATATAAATGTGTCGTTGAGAAAAGCATGTCTTCTCATCATTATAGTGAGACGCAATATTCGATCCATACATAGAGTAGTTGTAAAATTATCGTTCTGTTTGCTGCTTGTAGGGAGGAATTGGAGAAAATGTTCCATGGCATGCCTGCTGTGTTCACAGGTACATTACTAGGGGAGGAGCTTTCCCAAGCATATGCCAGTGGAGATGTTTTTCTTATGCCTTCAGAGTCGGAGACATTGGGGCTCGTTGTTTTGGAGGCCATGTCATCAGGGCTTCCAGTAGTGGCTGCCCGTGCCGGGGGAGTTCCAGATATGATCCCTGATGACCAGCAGGGCAAGATTGGATATCTTTTTACTCCTGGGGATCTTGATGACTGCATGAGCAAACTAGTGCCACTTTTGCGCGACAATGAATTGAGAGAAACCATGGGGAAAGCTGCACGTGTAGAAATGGAGAAATACGACTGGAAGGCTGCAACAAGAACAATTCGTGACGAACAGTACAGTGCAGCCATTTGGTTCTGGAGGAAGCAAAGAGCACAATTTCTGAGACCATTTCAATGGTTGTTTAAGTGTATATTCGCAGCTCCAGAAGTCGACTATAGGTGATAGATCATTTTCTCTACAAGCATAGAGTTTGTTTTTTTATGTTTTGGAAGGTGTATTCCTTCATAGCTTTGCATCTAGATGTGGTGTTTGTAAGGTAGCCTTATCCCCCAAATGGGCTCTACCTAGCGTGAATCCGGATTAGGCGGGCTCCAATGTAGTTACAGAGCACCGGATGGAAAATAGAAACAAAAAATATATTATTTGTAGAATATTGATCTGAAAATGTATTATGATATTTGTTGTCAATTGATTGTACAATGTAGACCTCAAAACTAGGTCTATCGTGCTGTTATGTATTAAATTGAACCTCAAGTACATGTGAGTTTATTTTCAGAAAAGATTTGAATTTAGTGAGCTGCATATTTTCAGTTCAATTCGTTTTTTTTTCCCTCTCCACTTGGACGAACCCATTGACCGAGCTTCTTAGATTTAAGGTGATTTGTGTATTCACTCAAATGATACTATTTTTTGGTACCACTATGGAAGAAGATCCAAGCAAGATATGCGCCTCTTCAGGAAAGGAAAAAAAGATTGATCTACTTTTATTTGGTGTTTTGGTCTAAATTTCTTTATTCCTCGATATTCAATTAAATCCTCACTTTTTTGATGACGGAATGCGTTTTTATAGTTCCATATTTTAATAAAGCACCAACTCTTCTGTATCCAAAATCTTGTACTGATTTTTTGAGGAAGCAACTCCCGTGAGGGTCTCAAAAAATGACTCTAGTTATCTAATGATTGAACAATTAGGAACAATTTTGCTCACAATACTTGGTTGACATTTTCTTTTTTCTTTCTTTTTTTTTTAAAAAAATTAAATATCACTTCTTTTTTTGTTCAAGTTGGTTTTCACTTTGTCTATCTTACTTTCTTTTTGTTACGTGAGTTTTCGAAATATCCCATTACAGATTCAAGATCTGCATTTATGTATTGAAAGAGTTTTCTTATCTATTTTTGTGTAATTTCTAAGGGTGTCAATGAGCCCAAATATAAGTAATCCGTCCAAAATTTTATGAGTTGGGTACAAGATAATTTGAAATATTTAGCTATAATTATTAAATATATATATATTTAATTTAGCGCGAGGGGGCCACGCGCCCCCAATTCTCTTTTCTTCCACCATTTCGAACCCTAATCGAACCCTATAAATTTCCCCTTTCTTCGTCGATTCAGGAGGGGACGACGATATACAGTGATAGCGACGGTAGAAGAAATCCAAAAATCTTGATTCTTCATAGTTGTTCCTAATTTCATAAAGCCTTAGCCATACCGTACTCGTCGATTGAATCCCAGAAAGTTCATCCTATTTCAAGGCTTTTCAAGATCAAAAATGTTATTCCGGGTTCGACATTGAAACTCTAACTCGTGGTGGTGTCGAAGCTCACTGACGAAGCTCCTGTCCCAGTTCCTGCTCCAAAAAAGGTAACATCTTGATCTGAATTTTATGTTTTGGTGCATGCTCTGTTGCATTTCTGTTTGTTGTTAGCTGATTGAGACGAAGTCGTGACGAATTGAATGCTGTGATACTGTTGTGGTGTGGTTGATTAAAACGTTTCTAGAACTGTGTTATGATGCTATTAGCTACGGAATAGTGATGTTCAAGTCGAGATGTATTGAGGTGGCTGTGTTTGGTTAGATGTATTGTCTACGTTTTGTTCTGTTTCACTGTAAGTTGCTGAAAATGTTGTCGTTGCTTTGTCCACTGAGCTATATGAAAACATACTATGAAGTTGAAATCTAGTTATAGTTCATCCTTGATGATAGTTTTCATCCCCTTTAAGATACTATTGATTTGTTTTCTTGACAACATGACTTAACTAGTATGCTTTCAAAGTAGTCAATTTTGGGTTTTTCAGCTTGGATTTTCCTGGGAGTCAAAGTTCCTCGTCATGAACAAATCTCTGCATATCTTTTAACCTTGTTCTGTCTCATCGTCATTTCCTGTCTCAATACTATTGTTTTCAAGATATGTCAAGATCTTAAATTGTTATTATGTCATCTTGCTTCAGTCTTTATTAGTTGTGTTTGCTTTTAATGGTTATCTAATAATCTAGATGTAAATATGAAATGTCAGCTTGTCTCTTAAGTTGATCCCCTGCTTTGCTTTTGTCATCAAGATGTATCTCACGCTCCATCAGATTTACTAAGATTGACTACTAGATAAAGACAATTTGAGTGTCTTGGGTTTAAAATAACCACATGTATGTCTTTGCTGCATTAGCAGTGGGCAAAGCTATAGAATACCTGATTTTGCTTCCCTACTTATGTCTCTTTAGTCAAGATTAAATCACTGTTGAATCAAATAACATTATGCTGCCCTAATTGTTATAAGTTTGGTCTAGTTTCACTTTAACATGTATTGAAACATTTCTTTGGATTGTGTTAGATTTCTGATCTGAATTGATAGTTTGTTTGATTCATTATCCTTATCAAAACAAAGCTTGAATGGTTGTGTCATGCTAAGATTTTCCCTGTTCTGATAAAAAATGCAAGCTTCCAGTTTTGTTTGAAAACGCTTCAACTGTCATATGCTTGCTAATTGTTTGAACTCTAGCATATCACTGTCCTACAAGCATATTATTGCTCTTTATGGTGATGCCAATGTGTCATAGCTTGTTTGAGTTCAATCATGTTCTTGTCAAAATTGATTTTTTCTAGAAATATTTCAACTCTCATGTTCATGTCTGCAAGTTGCTTGAATTCCAACATTGTCTTTACCCTGTTCAAATAAAGTCACAGTTTGGTGAGTCTGCCTACATGTTTGTGAAATTGAGTTCTGCTGCTACTGTTTACTAAGGATTTTGAAGTTGTTATTTACATAATTTACTTGTCTTATTGCATGTGACATCATTTTGGAGTCCCAAATGGGTTCCTCTCCCATCGTTTGCATTTCATTGGGCCACAGAGGCCCAACTTCCCTCTCCGAGTCAGCCTAGTCAATTTCACTAGAAAAAGGAAACAGTCTACAAGGCCTTGGTCCTCGGGCCGTGGAGGTCCAAATCTCCTTTTCTTCGAGTCAGCCGACACAGGACAAGGAATATACAAGGATCTAAGCCGATATACAAGTTTCAAATGGGCAAAAATCAGTGAATACATACTGATATACAGGAATATACATTCAATGTGTACAGTCACAGAAAATTGGGCCAAGCCCAAAGGAATGGCAGCAAAGAAATGGATTAAAGGCCCAAAACTCTTAAGTTTTCTTCTTCCTCTTTATTTCATGTATCTTATTTGTATTTGTTTGTTGAACACTAACAATTATTGTTTTTTTGTTAATCTAATTAATTTCCCCAGCATGTTGGTCATTTATGTTAATTTTCCTCTCCAAGTCAAGTCAACCTTTTAAATTTAGTCAACATTTTAAATTGAATCAACTCTTTCAAATCAAATCAATTTTATTTTTAAATTCAGTCAACATTTTTTGGTTAAGTCAAATATTTTTAAAAGTTAGTCAAACTGTCTAATCGTCGGTCGACCGCATGTTAGCGGCTATCTTGAGTGATTAATTTCTTCTCAAGATGAAAATTGAACCCTTACCCATTTTCTCTGAAATTTTAAAGCTTTTCTGTTAGGTTTTAAAGTTTATTTTCGGTTTCCTAATTATCCCTAAAATTAGGTGGCAACTCTGTTTTCTTTCCAATTTTCGAAAATTTGGTTCGTGCTTAAATCGATTGGGCCTCGAATCTCATTTCCGGAGAAAGAGTCGGTCATTTTTTGAGATAACACACATCTAATTCTTTAAGGCAAAAATCATAACTGAAATTAAATTTAAAGTCCCACAAAATTTAAATATCTACTGAATACAATGTCATCTTCTGACATTTGGTCTGAAGTTTGATCACCATTAAATATTTCACTTTGCACATTAAATTTCACCCTAAAAGGTTTAATTTGTCATTAACGTTAGGAATATAGAGTTTCTTTTTCTACATAATTTCATTTGAGTTTTGACGTCCAGTAAATTTTCAATTACACTTTCCTTTCACTAGAGTTTATTTTGCTTAATCTTGATTAATTAACATATATTTTATTTTACTAAATTATCTAATTATAAAAAATTATATATTAGTTTGATGCATGAATAAGTTTTTGTCACACCTTTCATTATAAAAATAGTTTATATATATCTTTATTTTTAAACAAATGATTCATATATACTCTTTTTTTCTAATAGAAATGAAATATTAATTTTAAATTTAATTTCTTAGTAAGAAAACATAAGTTAATCCATGGACGACCAATGACATATTTGTAATTATACTTATAATTTAAGGGCAAATGATTAATAACAATTTAAAATATCTATTGATTTTATCACTCCAAATTTCTATTCTAAAATTTTAAAAAAAAACACTTATACAACTTAATTCTAGAAATATCATTACAAATATATAATTATGCTTATTATACAAGGATAAATAATAAATATCCATATGAAATATCTACTGATTAGCTCATTCAAATTTCTATTCTAAGAAAAGAAAAAAAACTAGACACTTACACACAATTCAATTCTAGAAATATCAATTGTACTCTTTTATTCTCTATAATTTTATGCTCATCATTTAAGGGCAAATGATTAATAGTCAATTAAAATATCTATTGATTCTCTCACTCCAAATTTCTATTCTAAAACTTCTTTTAAAAAGAAGACACTTTACACACAACTTAGTTCGAGAAACATCAATACAAATTTATAATTATACTTATTATACAAGGATACATGATAAATATCCATATCAAATATCTACTTATTTGCTCAATTCAAATTTCTATTCTAAAAAAATTAAAAAAAACAAAAAACAAAAACTAGACTTGCACACAATTCAATTCTAGAAATATCAGTTGTATTCTTTTATTGTTTATAATAAATATCACATTCTTATTATTTCAGCTAAAAACCCATGTACCTACTTCTATTTTCTTGATTTTTCATTTACAATATTTCTTTGTTTCAGCTAATTAAAAACTCAAATATCTACTTCATTTTCTTTTTAATAGTAATAGGTCTTTAACTATGCATAATCGCAAATTAGCTTATCAAGAAGTTTTAGAATTGGATTAGAATCTACTCACATACGAAACTTAATCACATATAAGACTTAATATTTATATTTTTTTAAATCACATAAAAGACTTAATCTTTATATTTTCTTTCAAATTTCTGGATTATGGAGAAACTAGAACAATTATAGCAATCTTTGAGCATTTTTTGAGTTTTCAATGGTAAAATTTTTTTAAGATGTTAGGCGTTTATACCTTACTTTCTACAATTAAATTATCGTTTTTGGTTGATAATTTGAATAAACAATTGGAATTCTTATTGATTTTGCATATCGTATCTTTTATTAGTATGTTTTTCAATAAGTAAAGCATTGTTAGTCCCTCTCCTCCTCCATTGTTTCGTTGAAAAAATAATATTGTGTTGTGGCTTACGATACTTTTAAAATAGTTTGGTATCCATTTTGATATTTCAATTAATTATTATTTACTTCCCTTTTGCAGATATTCATCCTAATTTCTTCATATAATGGTTTCTGGAATGATAAAAAAATTGTTTGCTACGCTGATGATTACAACTTTTACTTATAAAAAATGATGAATTCAAATGTACTTATGCACATATGCAGATCAAAGAATCCTACAGTATATGAATAACTATGTATATAAATGTTGCGTGCTATTTCACACGTCGTATATAGAGATGACATGTTCTGCTGGGTTAGTATGAAGATTTTTGACTGAGTTCAGTCTAATTATTATGTTCTGTTGTGTTAGTATGAAGGTCTTTCACCGAGTTTAGTCTAATTATTTTAGTCATATTTATAAAAAATAATGCGTAAAAATTAATATATTGAGCTGTGCTGAGCACGGACATTCTTATTTAGTAGGATATATCTGCTCATTCTCATATGAATTTTCAGTGACTTCTTTGTTCAACGGTTAATCTAAATTTATTATTTTAGTGGTTTAATTTATTTTTCATTAACTCTTTTATGAAATTTATCATAGATGTCTCAATTATTTTTTTAACAAATATAAAAAATATATTTTGAATCCTTTCTTACTGCCCCCACTCCTCACCCCTCAACCCTTCTCCCCCTCTCCAAAGCCAATTTGTTTTATCGAAGTGACAAACTTTTCATTATTTATAGTCAAGTCTATGGCTACAAGTCAAATCGAACCGATGAATCAACTCAAATTAATAAAAAAAATAATGTTGATTTGTAATTTGATTTAATTGATTTGGCGTTGACAAAATTAAATTGATCATTGTTGATTTGGTTTGATATTCATTGGGAAAAAAATCAAATCCAAATCAACCTGACATAGTGTGTATATAATTTTTATTATTTTATACAAAAAAGATTATTTGTTATAATATACTTTGTAAGTATTTTTTAAATTAGTTTATAATTTTCAGTGTTTACATATATTCTTGACTAAATTAGGCGATGAAGCAAACATATACTATTTAATAATTTATTATAGCTACAGTTTGAAAACAATTACCGCTCGCCACTAATGTTAGTCCAAGTTACTAGAGGCACTTCCAAATTCATATACTGACAGCAAATTATACAATCAGATTTGTATATTAGCAGCGAATTATACAAACGAATTCTTATATTGATAGAAAATTATACAAACAAAAATACCAATAGCAACGAATCTACTTACCATGTTTGTATAGCGACTTATACAAATGGATTTGTATATTGATAGCGAATTATACAAACAAAAGGATCCATTCAAACAAAACTATAATTATTGAGTATAATTAGGTAAACTATAACTGAGAAACATAATTAAAATACTTATTAGTAGTTATTTGTGAGAATTGCTTTATAGTATTTCATATTTGGACTTGTAATATGACTAAAAAAGTTGACATGCATTATATTTTTTCTATGATATGTTTTCTAAGACAATGTCTTAAAGATACCATTTATACATCTAATTTTATTTAGTCAAGTGTATTTGAGATGCGATTTAGTAGTATGATCACATGATCAAAGAAACAATGTTCAATTGAGAACTTTTAAGTGTGGCGTGAGACACACAATCAAAGAAACAACCTCTCCAATATTTATTGATTTAATTTTATCCATAAATGAGGTATTATTGATTGAAGGAAAATAATTTGGATAATAAAGAATCTAAAAATACATTACGAAGGGGAACAAACCTTTTTGCCCATCATGATTTGAAATGTTGTCTTGATCATGGTTCAATTTAAACATTTTGTTAAATACATAAAACAGAATTGCGAAATTAGGAAACATATTGCACAAATTCCATGTCTTGTTCGAGTCCCGCCATTGTCTCAGGTGCCAAAACCACTTCAAGATCAACGGTTCCATTTCCTTCTCGTCCGGGGAAGGCGGAGATCTTACCGTCAAATTTATTAGCCATGCCACTTCGGACCGCGATCGGTCGACCCCACCCGAAATCATTATCGTACATTGGAAACCTAGGTGAACTTCCCATGGTAATCATAGCCCCATCAAAATTACCTAGAGGAAATAACCTAGGGTTACTTTCCCAATCCTTTATACCTCGACGCACGGTGACATCACCGTGCGCCACTACATTTTGATGTAGCTGATTCGCACTCCAATACAAATCGTTGGATAACAACTCCTTAACCGAAGCAACAGTTGGGATACTTTGAATCGCGTTCCCAAAATAGAGCGGCTCCATCCGTTGCTCCAATCGATGACGACAATTAACCGCCATCCTAAACGTCGTCCTTCTGTTCCCTTCCAATTTCCTGGCTCGCGTCACCGATCTCCACAGCTGAGCACTCAGCGACTGAAACGACGAAATCTCCAAAGACGCGCCATTTTTCAAACCATTAACTGGCGTTATCTTTCCGTTTATTTTACCGTTAACTCCCGTTCTGTTTGCTCTGACCTTGAGCTTCAAAATAGCTTCTCGGCTAAAATGGAAGATCTTCTCACGCAACGGTTCCTCGCCTGAGAAAGTCGCCGACGGTCCACCTTCCGGGAACCTCAGTACAGCCGGCGAATCGAACACCGTTTTACGCCCAAAACACGGCTGCCTGGTAATCTTCTGCTCCCCTTTCGAGAATTCAGCAAAAGTATTGAAGAAATTCCAGAACGAGGTTCCATCAACGACGGCGTGATTCATCGTACACCCGATGAAAACGCCGTCGTTTAGCTCCGTAACCTGAATCGCCATTAAGGGTTTATCATGCCCCGCATAACTTAGGGTTCTATCAAATTGGAAAAAATTTCTGAAATAAATGGGGATATCAGACTGATTTTGTGGAACAAGAGTTGAAATAGTGAGATGGGGTGCTTTGGCATGTACAAAATCGACGCCGGCGTCGTTACAGAGGATGTAAACATATCCATCGGAATCCGTAATTAACCGGCCGGCGAGTGGAGGGAAATGGGCAAGGGTTTTGGAAAGGGTATTTTTGAGATGGGTTATAAGGGAATTTGAAGATTCAAAAGGGGATTGAGTTAACAGAATACCCTTTTGAATGTATTGACAAGAAAGCATGGGGAGATCAGAAACAGAGAGTTTTAAGGTATTATTAAGAGATTGATGATCATCTGGGTAAATAGTGCATTTTGAAACTACAAAAAGTGAAGAAGTAGGCATAGTTGCAGGGGGAGAGGATGGATGAGATATGTTATGGGAGTCAAGAATGGAGGAAATGGGGATGGAGATGGAGAAAGAAGTAAGAGAGTTGGAAGGTATATATAGATGTTTAGGAGTGAGGGGGTGGGTTCATGCACTTTGGTGGTTAGGGACTTTTAATTTGACCCTTTTACCTTTTGCTATTATATAATGAATAATTATTCGGTATTCGAAATTCATGATGTAATTGCACGTTTTAGAGGAGTAATTTGTGTTATAGTATTGTCACACAAGATAAGTATATTGCTTATCTGATCGAGTAAATAAAAGTTATTTTCTGGTCAATTAGTCACATTATCAAGTATAAAAGCATATAGTAGAATTAGGCAATTTACGCTGTGATAATCAATTTAAATTTTGGTAAATAAAAAGCTCAATAAAGGAAGAAGTATTTCTTGTATAAGTTTCTTCTTTTTTAGAAGTCGAATGCAAAACTTTCTGATTAAGTTTATGACTTCACACAAATTCAGTAGTTTTTGTTCGTATCTTATATATGTTAAAAAATTTAAAATTTTCTAATAATAAATTAGAGACCAATAAATTCTGCAGCTAAACAACAAAATTCATCATTAATCTTTTTTAACGACAAAATATAAAAAAATTTGATTAGTCACAAGAAACTTAATTAACGATGTATTATTATTTTATTAATCAAATTTCAATATAAATATTTATAAATTTCAAATTTTGAATTTGTCTCTGAGCAGAGGAATCACTCTTTGATTGTCCTTCCTCGTCTACTTTCTCCCATATAATATATGTATTGAATCATTGATGATGAGTACAGAGTAGAGTGAATGATTAAGAGTGTACTGGACATAGTTGTGGTGTTTAAGGAGTTTGTACAATCATACAAGTTGGAAAATAATAAGTGCTCGACACCTTTGTACATGGAACTTTCATAAGGAATGGGGTTTTCTGTTACACTGACCCATCCCATATTAGGTGGTCAAGGTTGTTCCAGACTCCAGTTCCATGTAGTTTCATCATGTGATATATGGCTGACACAATATGTCAGTAAATCTTGAATAAAGCGTGGAGGATGTGCACAATATATATCGGAGCCCGATTATATATGAAATCGATAAAACTTAGTAACTTTTACTTAAATAAGATACGTGTATCAATAAGTTTATTGAATACATACAAATATTAAATTTTGAAATTAGTTCTTTTCACCTGTGCTCACTTTCATTTTAGAAGTTAAACTGGATTTTTAATTGATGCTAATTACTTATAGTCGTTATTCTTTAATTTAAAATTCATAAAATTAAAATTTTGACTCCACTTCTAATTATATACTTTCATAGGATGGAGTACATTGATAACCCTTTAAACTTGCTAGTATATTTTATTTAAATATTCGAGTTATATTTAATTTTGATAAAACACCTAAACATATAATAAACGAATAAAACTTTGTAAAGTTTTTTACACGTGTACTCATGGGCTTATTACATAGATAATCACTTGCATATGTCACCTTTTGTTAATTATACATAATAGTCTCAATTAGCCATTAATGAATTTCAGGCATGTTACAATTGATGAACAAGCCTATAATGATTTCATTACATCCTCAACAATCACTAATTGCTCACACCATGAAAAGTTTGTTTTGGACTCAAAGAAGAAATTAAGGATATTAGTATGCACAATCCAAAGCTTCTAGTTTTAATGTGTGATTACCAAACATTGAGAGACTCTGAACTTAGTCCTCCTTCGAATGATAAATAATCTAGCTATAATAGTTATTAATGTTGATGACAATTAAGTCATTATCTTCTTTCACGCTCCAATAAGGTACTTTAGGTGTAGTCAACACTCAGAAATCATTGCTTTTTTCAAATAAACCACATGGATTGATCACTTTTTCAATTAGCGAAAGACTTAATGGAATCAAAGAATTACCAAGTGAGATTTAAAACCTCACAATCAATCAACAAGTAACTCAGAATATAAGCTCAAATAATAACTCTATATCAATAAAAATGTATTAAAAAAAAAAAGTCTCAAAGTTAACATCATCTTACTCAATCTATGAAGTCTCTACCAACAAATAAGAAGGTGCTAAGATACTCCTAAGGTTGCCTCAAAATAATGGAAAGAAATAAACTAAAATAAAAAGAATTCCTCCCGAAAACAAAGAGGTCTCACCAATGCTTTGGATCTCTTGGATCTTCAACGAAGCATCAGCTGAGGATCCCTAGCACCTATATTTGCATTATTTCATAATGCAAAAATAAATGACGTCAATACGTAGAATGAATGGTATGTAAGATAGCCGAGTAGCACAACTACATCAAATGTATTCAAAAAGAATGAAATTCAACTCAAGTCAATATTAATAAGATGCAAGTTTAAAAATATAAACAATATTTTTATCAATCTCCTTATGCATATGCAACTCAATAAATTAAAATATCCTTACTCATTAGGGAGTTTCTCTAACCGACAAACCATCACCTGTGAGCTAGTGATGATACAAGAAGTGATGTCATTGGCGAGATAAGAGACATAATATCAATGGATCTAATAATAAAAGTCCCTTTTTGGGTCAAGAGAGGCATATCCCATATCCTACACTAACTACATAGTTTATTGGGTTAAGTTAATTATACTCTTGTCCAAATCAGTGCTCAATACTACTCCCAAAATATGTGCTCATCGATCATATCATCATCTCATCTAGTCACATAAGACTTCAGTACAAAATATCAATATCATTATGAAAACATCATCATCATATTTCATCAAAATTATACCTTGAAAATCATGTACATTTCATTAAACTCGTACATCAAAACATCATTTAACTCAATGCTTAAATTCATTGAAACTCATTTAAAACATGTTTCGTCATATTTTGAAAATAATTCTTTGTGTTATGCATGAAAATCATCAATCTCAACATCAAATGATGCATGAAAAGGTCATGATCATCAACTCAATTTGAATCCATGAGAAAGTAACCACGAATAATAATTTCAACAATATGAGAGAAAAAATAACAATAGTCTTAATAAATAATCATATAGATTTTAATAGAAGAAGAATTAACTCAATCAAAATTCAATAACTAGATTTTGATTCAACTCAAACTGAAGTTTTGATATTGGGCACATGAATAAACTCAATTCAACATTATGAATAGAGTTACATATCTATAAGGTCGAAACTTTACTTGGACTTGAAAAAACTTCGATAAAATTACTTGAACCCTAACTTTTTCTCCTTTTGGACTTGCTCTTAAAGTATTCTTAGTGATTATGAGAGTATAAGTACTGATACAGAGTTTATTTTTCATCCTAAAGCATCAAGATTTTTATTAGAAAAGGACGGAAAAAGATGAAACTATTCTTTATTAAAACTCTCATATCAAACCACAAAATTTTATCTACGGATCATAGTCAAGTCTATGACTCATAGATTGTCATTCGTGGAATATGAAAAAAAAATCAAGTCTGAGTCTATCATCAAGCTTTTACGATTCGTAGATCCTTTTATGGATTATAAAATGATTTCATGAAAAGCAGAATGAGTTTGAAATTTTTCATCTTAGATCCACGATCATCTTTTACGAATTGTGGACCCTTTTATGGGTCCGTCTTGCATGTTCATACAAAATATATTATAACTATGATTTTTTGGGGTTTCAAAACTATGATACCTAAATGATAGTTCATGATCCGAA